>JAXRKO010000236.1:0-73898 GCA_037039905.1 Formica aserva | reverse complement strand
GGTGAGCCGAGAAGCGTTGTTCCTCAATTTCCTTGATGTGTTATGAAAATTTTCGGCAAATCTCACTTACAGGAACGTAACTAAGTCGTTCCGAACGAAGGAAACTTGCGTACATAGCGATCTTAGCTCTGTGAGCCGAGAAGCGTTGTTCCTCAATTTCCTTGATGTGTTATGAAAATTTTCGGCAAATCTCACTTACAGGAACGTAACTAAGTCGTTCCGAACGAAGGAAACTTGCGTACATAGCGATCTTATCTCTGTGAGCCGAGAAGCGTTGTTCCTCAATTTCCTTGATGTGTTATGAAAATTTTCGGCAAATCTCACTTACAGGCACGTAACTAAGTCGTTCCGAACGAAGGAAACTTGCGTACATAGCGATCTTATCTCTGTGAGCCGAGAAGCGTTGTTCCTCAATTTCCTTGATGTGTTATGAAAATTTTCGGCAAATCTCACTTACAGGCACGTAACTAAGTCGTTCCGAACGAAGGAAACTTGCGTACATAGCGATCTTATCTCTGTGAGCCGAGAAGCGTTGTTCCTCAATTTCCTTGATGTGTTATGAAAATTTTCGGCAAATCTCACTTACAGGCACGTAACTAAGTCGTTCCGAACGAAGGAAACTTGCGTACATAGCGATCTTAGCTCTGTGAGCCGAGAAGCGTTGTTCCTCAATTTCCTTGATGTGTTATGAAAATTTTCGGCAAATCTCACTTACAGGAACGTAACTAAGTCGTTCCGAACGAAGGAAACTTGCGTACATAGCGATCTTAGCTCTGTGAGCCGAGAAGCGTTGTTCCTCAATTTCCTTGATGTGTTATGAAAATTTTCGGCAAATCTCACTTACAGGCACGTAACTAAGTCGTTCCGAACGAAGGAAACTTGCGTACATAGCGATCTTATCTCTGTGAGCCGAGAAGCGTTGTTCCTCAATTTCCTTGATGTGTTATGAAAATTTTCGGCAAATCTCACTTACAGGCACGTAACTAAGTCGTTCCGAACGAAGGAAACTTGCGTACATAGCGATCTTATCTCTGTGAGCCGAGAAGCGTTGTTCCTCAATTTCCTTGATGTGTTATGAAAATTTTCGGCAAATCTCACTTACAGGCACGTAACTAAGTCGTTCCGAACGAAGGAAACTTGCGTACATAGCGATCTTATCTCTGTGAGCCGAGAAGCGTTGTTCCTCAATTTCCTTGATGTGTTATGAAAATTTTCGGCAAATCTCACTTACAGGCACGTAACTAAGTCGTTCCGAACGAAGGAAACTTGCGTACATAGCGATCTTATCTCTGTGAGCCGAGAAGCGTTGTTCCTCAATTTCCTTGATGTGTTATGAAAATTTTCGGCAAATCTCACTTACAGGCACGTAACTAAGTCGTTCCGAACGAAGGAAACTTGCGTACATAGCGATCTTATCTCTGTGAGCCGAGAAGCGTTGTTCCTCAATTTCCTTGATGTGTTATGAAAATTTTCGGCAAATCTCACTTACAGGCACGTAACTAAGTCGTTCCGAACGAAGGAAACTTGCGTACATAGCGATCTTAGCTCTGTGAGCCGAGAAGCGTTGTTCCTCAATTTCCTTGATGTGTTATGAAAATTTTCGGCAAATCTCACTTACAGGCACGTAACTAAGTCGTTCCGAACGAAGGAAACTTGCGTACATAGCGATCTTATCTGTGAGCCGAGAAGCGTTGTTCCTCAATTTCCTTGATGTGTTATGAAAATTTTCGGCAAATCTCACTTACAGGAACGTAACTAAGTCGTTCCGAACGAAGGAAACTTGCGTACATAGCGATCTTATCTCTGTGAGCCGAGAAGCGTTGTTCCTCAATTTCCTTGATGTGTTATGAAAATTTTCGGCAAATCTCACTTACAGGCACGTAACTAAGTCGTTCCGAACGAAGGAAACTTGCGTACATAGCGATCTTATCTCTGTGAGCCGAGAAGCGTTGTTCCTCAATTTCCTTGATGTGTTATGAAAATTTTCGGCAAATCTCACTTACAGGCACGTAACTAAGTCGTTCCGAACGAAGGAAACTTGCGTACATAGCGATCTTATCTCTGTGAGCCGAGAAGCGTTGTTCCTCAATTTCCTTGATGTGTTATGAAAATTTTCGGCAAATCTCACTTACAGGCACGTAACTAAGTCGTTCCGAACGAAGGAAACTTGCGTACATAGCGATCTTAGCTCTGTGAGCCGAGAAGCGTTGTTCCTCAATTTCCTTGATGTGTTATGAAAATTTTCGGCAAATCTCACTTACAGGCACGTAACTAAGTCGTTCCGAACGAAGGAAACTTGCGTACATAGCGATCTTATCTCTGTGAGCCGAGAAGCGTTGTTCCTCAATTTCCTTGATGTGTTATGAAAATTTTCGGCAAATCTCACTTACAGGTACGTAACTAAGTCGTTCCGAACGAAGGAAACTTGCGTACATAGCGATCTTATCTCTGTGAGCCGAGAAGCGTTGTTCCTCAATTTCCTTGATGTGTTATGAAAATTTTCGGCAAATCTCACTTACAGGCACGTAACTAAGTCGTTCCGAACGAAGGAAACTTGCGTACATAGCGATCTTAGCTCTGTGAGCCGAGAAGCGTTGTTCCTCAATTTCCTTGATGTGTTATGAAAATTTTCGGCAAATCTCACTTACAGGCACGTAACTAAGTCGTTCCGAACGAAGGAAACTTGCGTACATAGCGATCTTATCTCTGTGAGCCGAGAAGCGTTGTTCCTCAATTTCCTTGATGTGTTATGAAAATTTTCGGCAAATCTCACTTACAGGCACGTAACTAAGTCGTTCCGAACGAAGGAAACTTGCGTACATAGCGATCTTATCTCTGTGAGCCGAGAAGCGTTGTTCCTCAATTTCCTTGATGTGTTATGAAAATTTTCGGCAAATCTCACTTACAGGCACGTAACTAAGTCGTTCCGAACGAAGGAAACTTGCGTACATAGCGATCTTATCTCTGTGAGCCGAGAAGCGTTGTTCCTCAATTTCCTTGATGTGTTATGAAAATTTTCGGCAAATCTCACTTACAGGCACGTAACTAAGTCGTTCCGAACGAAGGAAACTTGCGTACATAGCGATCTTATCTGTGAGCCGAGAAGCGTTGTTCCTCAATTTCCTTGATGTGTTATGAAAATTTTCGGCAAATCTCACTTACAGGCACGTAACTAAGTCGTTCCGAACGAAGGAAACTTGCGTACATAGCGATCTTATCTCTGTGAGCCGAGAAGCGTTGTTCCTCAATTTCCTTGATGTGTTATGAAAATTTTCGGCAAATCTCACTTACAGGCACGTAACTAAGTCGTTCCGAACGAAGGAAACTTGCGTACATAGCGATCTTATCTCTGTGAGCCGAGAAGCGTTGTTCCTCAATTTCCTTGATGTGTTATGAAAATTTTCGGCAAATCTCACTTACAGGCACGTAACTAAGTCGTTCCGAACGAAGGAAACTTGCGTACATAGCGATCTTATCTCTGTGAGCCGAGAAGCGTTGTTCCTCAATTTCCTTGATGTGTTATGAAAATTTTCGGCAAATCTCACTTACAGGCACGTAACTAAGTCGTTCCGAACGAAGGAAACTTGCGTACATAGCGATCTTATCTCTGTGAGCCGAGAAGCGTTGTTCCTCAATTTCCTTGATGTGTTATGAAAATTTTCGGCAAATCTCACTTACAGGCACGTAACTAAGTCGTTCCGAACGAAGGAAACTTGCGTACATAGCGATCTTATCTCTGTGAGCCGAGAAGCGTTGTTCCTCAATTTCCTTGATGTGTTATGAAAATTTTCGGCAAATCTCACTTACAGGCACGTAACTAAGTCGTTCCGAACGAAGGAAACTTGCGTACATAGCGATCTTATCTCTGTGAGCCGAGAAGCGTTGTTCCTCAATTTCCTTGATGTGTTATGAAAATTTTCGGCAAATCTCACTTACAGGAACGTAACTAAGTCGTTCCGAACGAAGGAAACTTGCGTACATAGCGATCTTATCTCTGTGAGCCGAGAAGCGTTGTTCCTCAATTTCCTTGATGTGTTATGAAAATTTTCGGCAAATCTCACTTACAGGCACGTAACTAAGTCGTTCCGAACGAAGGAAACTTGCGTACATAGCGATCTTATCTCTGTGAGCCGAGAAGCGTTGTTCCTCAATTTCCTTGATGTGTTATGAAAATTTTCGGCAAATCTCACTTACAGGCACGTAACTAAGTCGTTCCGAACGAAGGAAACTTGCGTACATAGCGATCTTATCTCTGTGAGCCGAGAAGCGTTGTTCCTCAATTTCCTTGATGTGTTATGAAAATTTTCGGCAAATCTCACTTACAGGCACGTAACTAAGTCGTTCCGAACGAAGGAAACTTGCGTACATAGCGATCTTATCTCTGTGAGCCGAGAAGCGTTGTTCCTCAATTTCCTTGATGTGTTATGAAAATTTTCGGCAAATCTCACTTACAGGCACGTAACTAAGTCGTTCCGAACGAAGGAAACTTGCGTACATAGCGATCTTATCTCTGTGAGCCGAGAAGCGTTGTTCCTCAATTTCCTTGATGTGTTATGAAAATTTTCGGCAAATCTCACTTACAGGCACGTAACTAAGTCGTTCCGAACGAAGGAAACTTGCGTACATAGCGATCTTATCTCTGTGAGCCGAGAAGCGTTGTTCCTCAATTTCCTTGATGTGTTATGAAAATTTTCGGCAAATCTCACTTACAGGCACGTAACTAAGTCGTTCCGAACGAAGGAAACTTGCGTACATAGCGATCTTATCTCTGTGAGCCGAGAAGCGTTGTTCCTCAATTTCCTTGATGTGTTATGAAAATTTTCGGCAAATCTCACTTACAGGCACGTAACTAAGTCGTTCCGAACGAAGGAAACTTGCGTACATAGCGATCTTATCTCTGTGAGCCGAGAAGCGTTGTTCCTCAATTTCCTTGATGTGTTATGAAAATTTTCGGCAAATCTCACTTACAGGCACGTAACTAAGTCGTTCCGAACGAAGGAAACTTGCGTACATAGCGATCTTATCTCTGTGAGCCGAGAAGCGTTGTTCCTCAATTTCCTTGATGTGTTATGAAAATTTTCGGCAAATCTCACTTACAGGCACGTAACTAAGTCGTTCCGAACGAAGGAAACTTGCGTACATAGCGATCTTAGCTCTGTGAGCCGAGAAGCGTTGTTCCTCAATTTCCTTGATGTGTTATGAAAATTTTCGGCAAATCTCACTTACAGGCACGTAACTAAGTCGTTCCGAACGAAGGAAACTTGCGTACATAGCGATCTTATCTCTGTGAGCCGAGAAGCGTTGTTCCTCAATTTCCTTGATGTGTTATGAAAATTTTCGGCAAATCTCACTTACAGGCACGTAACTAAGTCGTTCCGAACGAAGGAAACTTGCGTACATAGCGATCTTATCTCTGTGAGCCGAGAAGCGTTGTTCCTCAATTTCCTTGATGTGTTATGAAAATTTTCGGCAAATCTCACTTACAGGCACGTAACTAAGTCGTTCCGAACGAAGGAAACTTGCGTACATAGCGATCTTATCTCTGTGAGCCGAGAAGCGTTGTTCCTCAATTTCCTTGATGTGTTATGAAAATTTTCGGCAAATCTCACTTACAGGCACGTAACTAAGTCGTTCCGAACGAAGGAAACTTGCGTACATAGCGATCTTATCTCTGTGAGCCGAGAAGCGTTGTTCCTCAATTTCCTTGATGTGTTATGAAAATTTTCGGCAAATCTCACTTACAGGCACGTAACTAAGTCGTTCCGAACGAAGGAAACTTGCGTACATAGCGATCTTATCTCTGTGAGCCGAGAAGCGTTGTTCCTCAATTTCCTTGATGTGTTATGAAAATTTTCGGCAAATCTCACTTACAGGCACGTAACTAAGTCGTTCCGAACGAAGGAAACTTGCGTACATAGCGATCTTATCTCTGTGAGCCGAGAAGCGTTGTTCCTCAATTTCCTTGATGTGTTATGAAAATTTTCGGCAAATCTCACTTACAGGCACGTAACTAAGTCGTTCCGAACGAAGGAAACTTGCGTACATAGCGATCTTAGCTCTGTGAGCCGAGAAGCGTTGTTCCTCAATTTCCTTGATGTGTTATGAAAATTTTCGGCAAATCTCACTTACAGGCACGTAACTAAGTCGTTCCGAACGAAGGAAACTTGCGTACATAGCGATCTTATCTCTGTGAGCCGAGAAGCGTTGTTCCTCAATTTCCTTGATGTGTTATGAAAATTTTCGGCAAATCTCACTTACAGGCACGTAACTAAGTCGTTCCGAACGAAGGAAACTTGCGTACATAGCGATCTTATCTCTGTGAGCCGAGAAGCGTTGTTCCTCAATTTCCTTGATGTGTTATGAAAATTTTCGGCAAATCTCACTTACAGGCACGTAACTAAGTCGTTCCGAACGAAGGAAACTTGCGTACATAGCGATCTTATCTCTGTGAGCCGAGAAGCGTTGTTCCTCAATTTCCTTGATGTGTTATGAAAATTTTCGGCAAATCTCACTTACAGGCACGTAACTAAGTCGTTCCGAACGAAGGAAACTTGCGTACATAGCGATCTTAGCTCTGTGAGCCGAGAAGCGTTGTTCCTCAATTTCCTTGATGTGTTATGAAAATTTTCGGCAAATCTCACTTACAGGCACGTAACTAAGTCGTTCCGAACGAAGGAAACTTGCGTACATAGCGATCTTAGCTCTGTGAGCCGAGAAGCGTTGTTCCTCAATTTCCTTGATGTGTTATGAAAATTTTCGGCAAATCTCACTTACAGGCACGTAACTAAGTCGTTCCGAACGAAGGAAACTTGCGTACATAGCGATCTTATCTCTGTGAGCCGAGAAGCGTTGTTCCTCAATTTCCTTGATGTGTTATGAAAATTTTCGGCAAATCTCACTTACAGGCACGTAACTAAGTCGTTCCGAACGAAGGAAACTTGCGTACATAGCGATCTTATCTCTGTGAGCCGAGAAGCGTTGTTCCTCAATTTCCTTGATGTGTTATGAAAATTTTCGGCAAATCTCACTTACAGGCACGTAACTAAGTCGTTCCGAACGAAGGAAACTTGCGTACATAGCGATCTTATCTCTGTGAGCCGAGAAGCGTTGTTCCTCAATTTCCTTGATGTGTTATGAAAATTTTCGGCAAATCTCACTTACAGGCACGTAACTAAGTCGTTCCGAACGAAGGAAACTTGCGTACATAGCGATCTTATCTCTGTGAGCCGAGAAGCGTTGTTCCTCAATTTCCTTGATGTGTTATGAAAATTTTCGGCAAATCTCACTTACAGGCACGTAACTAAGTCGTTCCGAACGAAGGAAACTTGCGTACATAGCGATCTTATCTCTGTGAGCCGAGAAGCGTTGTTCCTCAATTTCCTTGATGTGTTATGAAAATTTTCGGCAAATCTCACTTACAGGCACGTAACTAAGTCGTTCCGAACGAAGGAAACTTGCGTACATAGCGATCTTATCTCTGTGAGCCGAGAAGCGTTGTTCCTCAATTTCCTTGATGTGTTATGAAAATTTTCGGCAAATCTCACTTACAGGCACGTAACTAAGTCGTTCCGAACGAAGGAAACTTGCGTACATAGCGATCTTATCTCTGTGAGCCGAGAAGCGTTGTTCCTCAATTTCCTTGATGTGTTATGAAAATTTTCGGCAAATCTCACTTACAGGCACGTAACTAAGTCGTTCCGAACGAAGGAAACTTGCGTACATAGCGATCTTATCTCTGTGAGCCGAGAAGCGTTGTTCCTCAATTTCCTTGATGTGTTATGAAAATTTTCGGCAAATCTCACTTACAGGCACGTAACTAAGTCGTTCCGAACGAAGGAAACTTGCGTACATAGCGATCTTATCTCTGTGAGCCGAGAAGCGTTGTTCCTCAATTTCCTTGATGTGTTATGAAAATTTTCGGCAAATCTCACTTACAGGCACGTAACTAAGTCGTTCCGAACGAAGGAAACTTGCGTACATAGCGATCTTATCTCTGTGAGCCGAGAAGCGTTGTTCCTCAATTTCCTTGATGTGTTATGAAAATTTTCGGCAAATCTCACTTACAGGCACGTAACTAAGTCGTTCCGAACGAAGGAAACTTGCGTACATAGCGATCTTATCTCTGTGAGCCGAGAAGCGTTGTTCCTCAATTTCCTTGATGTGTTATGAAAATTTTCGGCAAATCTCACTTACAGGCACGTAACTAAGTCGTTCCGAACGAAGGAAACTTGCGTACATAGCGATCTTATCTCTGTGAGCCGAGAAGCGTTGTTCCTCAATTTCCTTGATGTGTTATGAAAATTTTCGGCAAATCTCACTTACAGGCACGTAACTAAGTCGTTCCGAACGAAGGAAACTTGCGTACATAGCGATCTTATCTCTGTGAGCCGAGAAGCGTTGTTCCTCAATTTCCTTGATGTGTTATGAAAATTTTCGGCAAATCTCACTTACAGGCACGTAACTAAGTCGTTCCGAACGAAGGAAACTTGCGTACATAGCGATCTTATCTCTGTGAGCCGAGAAGCGTTGTTCCTCAATTTCCTTGATGTGTTATGAAAATTTTCGGCAAATCTCACTTACAGGCACGTAACTAAGTCGTTCCGAACGAAGGAAACTTGCGTACATAGCGATCTTATCTCTGTGAGCCGAGAAGCGTTGTTCCTCAATTTCCTTGATGTGTTATGAAAATTTTCGGCAAATCTCACTTACAGGCACGTAACTAAGTCGTTCCGAACGAAGGAAACTTGCGTACATAGCGATCTTATCTCTGTGAGCCGAGAAGCGTTGTTCCTCAATTTCCTTGATGTGTTATGAAAATTTTCGGCAAATCTCACTTACAGGCACGTAACTAAGTCGTTCCGAACGAAGGAAACTTGCGTACATAGCGATCTTATCTCTGTGAGCCGAGAAGCGTTGTTCCTCAATTTCCTTGATGTGTTATGAAAATTTTCGGCAAATCTCACTTACAGGCACGTAACTAAGTCGTTCCGAACGAAGGAAACTTGCGTACATAGCGATCTTATCTCTGTGAGCCGAGAAGCGTTGTTCCTCAATTTCCTTGATGTGTTATGAAAATTTTCGGCAAATCTCACTTACAGGCACGTAACTAAGTCGTTCCGAACGAAGGAAACTTGCGTACATAGCGATCTTATCTCTGTGAGCCGAGAAGCGTTGTTCCTCAATTTCCTTGATGTGTTATGAAAATTTTCGGCAAATCTCACTTACAGGCACGTAACTAAGTCGTTCCGAACGAAGGAAACTTGCGTACATAGCGATCTTATCTCTGTGAGCCGAGAAGCGTTGTTCCTCAATTTCCTTGATGTGTTATGAAAATTTTCGGCAAATCTCACTTACAGGCACGTAACTAAGTCGTTCCGAACGAAGGAAACTTGCGTACATAGCGATCTTATCTCTGTGAGCCGAGAAGCGTTGTTCCTCAATTTCCTTGATGTGTTATGAAAATTTTCGGCAAATCTCACTTACAGGCACGTAACTAAGTCGTTCCGAACGAAGGAAACTTGCGTACATAGCGATCTTATCTCTGTGAGCCGAGAAGCGTTGTTCCTCAATTTCCTTGATGTGTTATGAAAATTTTCGGCAAATCTCACTTACAGGCACGTAACTAAGTCGTTCCGAACGAAGGAAACTTGCGTACATAGCGATCTTATCTCTGTGAGCCGAGAAGCGTTGTTCCTCAATTTCCTTGATGTGTTATGAAAATTTTCGGCAAATCTCACTTACAGGCACGTAACTAAGTCGTTCCGAACGAAGGAAACTTGCGTACATAGCGATCTTATCTCTGTGAGCCGAGAAGCGTTGTTCCTCAATTTCCTTGATGTGTTATGAAAATTTTCGGCAAATCTCACTTACAGGCACGTAACTAAGTCGTTCCGAACGAAGGAAACTTGCGTACATAGCGATCTTATCTCTGTGAGCCGAGAAGCGTTGTTCCTCAATTTCCTTGATGTGTTATGAAAATTTTCGGCAAATCTCACTTACAGGCACGTAACTAAGTCGTTCCGAACGAAGGAAACTTGCGTACATAGCGATCTTATCTCTGTGAGCCGAGAAGCGTTGTTCCTCAATTTCCTTGATGTGTTATGAAAATTTTCGGCAAATCTCACTTACAGGCACGTAACTAAGTCGTTCCGAACGAAGGAAACTTGCGTACATAGCGATCTTATCTCTGTGAGCCGAGAAGCGTTGTTCCTCAATTTCCTTGATGTGTTATGAAAATTTTCGGCAAATCTCACTTACAGGCACGTAACTAAGTCGTTCCGAACGAAGGAAACTTGCGTACATAGCGATCTTATCTCTGTGAGCCGAGAAGCGTTGTTCCTCAATTTCCTTGATGTGTTATGAAAATTTTCGGCAAATCTCACTTACAGGCACGTAACTAAGTCGTTCCGAACGAAGGAAACTTGCGTACATAGCGATCTTATCTCTGTGAGCCGAGAAGCGTTGTTCCTCAATTTCCTTGATGTGTTATGAAAATTTTCGGCAAATCTCACTTACAGGCACGTAACTAAGTCGTTCCGAACGAAGGAAACTTGCGTACATAGCGATCTTATCTCTGTGAGCCGAGAAGCGTTGTTCCTCAATTTCCTTGATGTGTTATGAAAATTTTCGGCAAATCTCACTTACAGGCACGTAACTAAGTCGTTCCGAACGAAGGAAACTTGCGTACATAGCGATCTTATCTCTGTGAGCCGAGAAGCGTTGTTCCTCAATTTCCTTGATGTGTTATGAAAATTTTCGGCAAATCTCACTTACAGGCACGTAACTAAGTCGTTCCGAACGAAGGAAACTTGCGTACATAGCGATCTTATCTCTGTGAGCCGAGAAGCGTTGTTCCTCAATTTCCTTGATGTGTTATGAAAATTTTCGGCAAATCTCACTTACAGGCACGTAACTAAGTCGTTCCGAACGAAGGAAACTTGCGTACATAGCGATCTTATCTCTGTGAGCCGAGAAGCGTTGTTCCTCAATTTCCTTGATGTGTTATGAAAATTTTCGGCAAATCTCACTTACAGGCACGTAACTAAGTCGTTCCGAACGAAGGAAACTTGCGTACATAGCGATCTTATCTCTGTGAGCCGAGAAGCGTTGTTCCTCAATTTCCTTGATGTGTTATGAAAATTTTCGGCAAATCTCACTTACAGGCACGTAACTAAGTCGTTCCGAACGAAGGAAACTTGCGTACATAGCGATCTTATCTCTGTGAGCCGAGAAGCGTTGTTCCTCAATTTCCTTGATGTGTTATGAAAATTTTCGGCAAATCTCACTTACAGGCACGTAACTAAGTCGTTCCGAACGAAGGAAACTTGCGTACATAGCGATCTTATCTCTGTGAGCCGAGAAGCGTTGTTCCTCAATTTCCTTGATGTGTTATGAAAATTTTCGGCAAATCTCACTTACAGGCACGTAACTAAGTCGTTCCGAACGAAGGAAACTTGCGTACATAGCGATCTTATCTCTGTGAGCCGAGAAGCGTTGTTCCTCAATTTCCTTGATGTGTTATGAAAATTTTCGGCAAATCTCACTTACAGGCACGTAACTAAGTCGTTCCGAACGAAGGAAACTTGCGTACATAGCGATCTTATCTCTGTGAGCCGAGAAGCGTTGTTCCTCAATTTCCTTGATGTGTTATGAAAATTTTCGGCAAATCTCACTTACAGGCACGTAACTAAGTCGTTCCGAACGAAGGAAACTTGCGTACATAGCGATCTTATCTCTGTGAGCCGAGAAGCGTTGTTCCTCAATTTCCTTGATGTGTTATGAAAATTTTCGGCAAATCTCACTTACAGGCACGTAACTAAGTCGTTCCGAACGAAGGAAACTTGCGTACATAGCGATCTTATCTCTGTGAGCCGAGAAGCGTTGTTCCTCAATTTCCTTGATGTGTTATGAAAATTTTCGGCAAATCTCACTTACAGGCACGTAACTAAGTCGTTCCGAACGAAGGAAACTTGCGTACATAGCGATCTTATCTCTGTGAGCCGAGAAGCGTTGTTCCTCAATTTCCTTGATGTGTTATGAAAATTTTCGGCAAATCTCACTTACAGGCACGTAACTAAGTCGTTCCGAACGAAGGAAACTTGCGTACATAGCGATCTTATCTCTGTGAGCCGAGAAGCGTTGTTCCTCAATTTCCTTGATGTGTTATGAAAATTTTCGGCAAATCTCACTTACAGGCACGTAACTAAGTCGTTCCGAACGAAGGAAACTTGCGTACATAGCGATCTTATCTCTGTGAGCCGAGAAGCGTTGTTCCTCAATTTCCTTGATGTGTTATGAAAATTTTCGGCAAATCTCACTTACAGGCACGTAACTAAGTCGTTCCGAACGAAGGAAACTTGCGTACATAGCGATCTTTCTCTGTGAGCCGAGAAGCGTTGTTCCTCAATTTCCTTGATGTGTTATGAAAATTTTCGGCAAATCTCACTTACAGGCACGTAACTAAGTCGTTCCGAACGAAGGAAACTTGCGTACATAGCGATCTTATCTCTGTGAGCCGAGAAGCGTTGTTCCTCAATTTCCTTGATGTGTTATGAAAATTTTCGGCAAATCTCACTTACAGGCACGTAACTAAGTCGTTCCGAACGAAGGAAACTTGCGTACATAGCGATCTTATCTCTGTGAGCCGAGAAGCGTTGTTCCTCAATTTCCTTGATGTGTTATGAAAATTTTCGGCAAATCTCACTTACAGGCACGTAACTAAGTCGTTCCGAACGAAGGAAACTTGCGTACATAGCGATCTTATCTCTGTGAGCCGAGAAGCGTTGTTCCTCAATTTCCTTGATGTGTTATGAAAATTTTCGGCAAATCTCACTTACAGGCACGTAACTAAGTCGTTCCGAACGAAGGAAACTTGCGTACATAGCGATCTTATCTCTGTGAGCCGAGAAGCGTTGTTCCTCAATTTCCTTGATGTGTTATGAAAATTTTCGGCAAATCTCACTTACAGGCACGTAACTAAGTCGTTCCGAACGAAGGAAACTTGCGTACATAGCGATCTTATCTCTGTGAGCCGAGAAGCGTTGTTCCTCAATTTCCTTGATGTGTTATGAAAATTTTCGGCAAATCTCACTTACAGGCACGTAACTAAGTCGTTCCGAACGAAGGAAACTTGCGTACATAGCGATCTTATCTCTGTGAGCCGAGAAGCGTTGTTCCTCAATTTCCTTGATGTGTTATGAAAATTTTCGGCAAATCTCACTTACAGGCACGTAACTAAGTCGTTCCGAACGAAGGAAACTTGCGTACATAGCGATCTTATCTCTGTGAGCCGAGAAGCGTTGTTCCTCAATTTCCTTGATGTGTTATGAAAATTTTCGGCAAATCTCACTTACAGGCACGTAACTAAGTCGTTCCGAACGAAGGAAACTTGCGTACATAGCGATCTTATCTCTGTGAGCCGAGAAGCGTTGTTCCTCAATTTCCTTGATGTGTTATGAAAATTTTCGGCAAATCTCACTTACAGGCACGTAACTAAGTCGTTCCGAACGAAGGAAACTTGCGTACATAGCGATCTTATCTCTGTGAGCCGAGAAGCGTTGTTCCTCAATTTCCTTGATGTGTTATGAAAATTTTCGGCAAATCTCACTTACAGGCACGTAACTAAGTCGTTCCGAACGAAGGAAACTTGCGTACATAGCGATCTTATCTCTGTGAGCCGAGAAGCGTTGTTCCTCAATTTCCTTGATGTGTTATGAAAATTTTCGGCAAATCTCACTTACAGGCACGTAACTAAGTCGTTCCGAACGAAGGAAACTTGCGTACATAGCGATCTTATCTCTGTGAGCCGAGAAGCGTTGTTCCTCAATTTCCTTGATGTGTTATGAAAATTTTCGGCAAATCTCACTTACAGGCACGTAACTAAGTCGTTCCGAACGAAGGAAACTTGCGTACATAGCGATCTTATCTCTGTGAGCCGAGAAGCGTTGTTCCTCAATTTCCTTGATGTGTTATGAAAATTTTCGGCAAATCTCACTTACAGGCACGTAACTAAGTCGTTCCGAACGAAGGAAACTTGCGTACATAGCGATCTTATCTCTGTGAGCCGAGAAGCGTTGTTCCTCAATTTCCTTGATGTGTTATGAAAATTTTCGGCAAATCTCACTTACAGGCACGTAACTAAGTCGTTCCGAACGAAGGAAACTTGCGTACATAGCGATCTTATCTCTGTGAGCCGAGAAGCGTTGTTCCTCAATTTCCTTGATGTGTTATGAAAATTTTCGGCAAATCTCACTTACAGGCACGTAACTAAGTCGTTCCGAACGAAGGAAACTTGCGTACATAGCGATCTTATCTCTGTGAGCCGAGAAGCGTTGTTCCTCAATTTCCTTGATGTGTTATGAAAATTTTCGGCAAATCTCACTTACAGGCACGTAACTAAGTCGTTCCGAACGAAGGAAACTTGCGTACATAGCGATCTTATCTCTGTGAGCCGAGAAGCGTTGTTCCTCAATTTCCTTGATGTGTTATGAAAATTTTCGGCAAATCTCACTTACAGGCACGTAACTAAGTCGTTCCGAACGAAGGAAACTTGCGTACATAGCGATCTTATCTCTGTGAGCCGAGAAGCGTTGTTCCTCAATTTCCTTGATGTGTTATGAAAATTTTCGGCAAATCTCACTTACAGGCACGTAACTAAGTCGTTCCGAACGAAGGAAACTTGCGTACATAGCGATCTTATCTCTGTGAGCCGAGAAGCGTTGTTCCTCAATTTCCTTGATGTGTTATGAAAATTTTCGGCAAATCTCACTTACAGGCACGTAACTAAGTCGTTCCGAACGAAGGAAACTTGCGTACATAGCGATCTTATCTCTGTGAGCCGAGAAGCGTTGTTCCTCAATTTCCTTGATGTGTTATGAAAATTTTCGGCAAATCTCACTTACAGGCACGTAACTAAGTCGTTCCGAACGAAGGAAACTTGCGTACATAGCGATCTTATCTCTGTGAGCCGAGAAGCGTTGTTCCTCAATTTCCTTGATGTGTTATGAAAATTTTCGGCAAATCTCACTTACAGGCACGTAACTAAGTCGTTCCGAACGAAGGAAACTTGCGTACATAGCGATCTTATCTCTGTGAGCCGAGAAGCGTTGTTCCTCAATTTCCTTGATGTGTTATGAAAATTTTCGGCAAATCTCACTTACAGGCACGTAACTAAGTCGTTCCGAACGAAGGAAACTTGCGTACATAGCGATCTTATCTCTGTGAGCCGAGAAGCGTTGTTCCTCAATTTCCTTGATGTGTTATGAAAATTTTCGGCAAATCTCACTTACAGGCACGTAACTAAGTCGTTCCGAACGAAGGAAACTTGCGTACATAGCGATCTTATCTCTGTGAGCCGAGAAGCGTTGTTCCTCAATTTCCTTGATGTGTTATGAAAATTTTCGGCAAATCTCACTTACAGGCACGTAACTAAGTCGTTCCGAACGAAGGAAACTTGCGTACATAGCGATCTTATCTCTGTGAGCCGAGAAGCGTTGTTCCTCAATTTCCTTGATGTGTTATGAAAATTTTCGGCAAATCTCACTTACAGGCACGTAACTAAGTCGTTCCGAACGAAGGAAACTTGCGTACATAGCGATCTTATCTCTGTGAGCCGAGAAGCGTTGTTCCTCAATTTCCTTGATGTGTTATGAAAATTTTCGGCAAATCTCACTTACAGGCACGTAACTAAGTCGTTCCGAACGAAGGAAACTTGCGTACATAGCGATCTTATCTCTGTGAGCCGAGAAGCGTTGTTCCTCAATTTCCTTGATGTGTTATGAAAATTTTCGGCAAATCTCACTTACAGGCACGTAACTAAGTCGTTCCGAACGAAGGAAACTTGCGTACATAGCGATCTTATCTCTGTGAGCCGAGAAGCGTTGTTCCTCAATTTCCTTGATGTGTTATGAAAATTTTCGGCAAATCTCACTTACAGGCACGTAACTAAGTCGTTCCGAACGAAGGAAACTTGCGTACATAGCGATCTTATCTCTGTGAGCCGAGAAGCGTTGTTCCTCAATTTCCTTGATGTGTTATGAAAATTTTCGGCAAATCTCACTTACAGGCACGTAACTAAGTCGTTCCGAACGAAGGAAACTTGCGTACATAGCGATCTTATCTCTGTGAGCCGAGAAGCGTTGTTCCTCAATTTCCTTGATGTGTTATGAAAATTTTCGGCAAATCTCACTTACAGGCACGTAACTAAGTCGTTCCGAACGAAGGAAACTTGCGTACATAGCGATCTTATCTCTGTGAGCCGAGAAGCGTTGTTCCTCAATTTCCTTGATGTGTTATGAAAATTTTCGGCAAATCTCACTTACAGGCACGTAACTAAGTCGTTCCGAACGAAGGAAACTTGCGTACATAGCGATCTTATCTCTGTGAGCCGAGAAGCGTTGTTCCTCAATTTCCTTGATGTGTTATGAAAATTTTCGGCAAATCTCACTTACAGGCACGTAACTAAGTCGTTCCGAACGAAGGAAACTTGCGTACATAGCGATCTTATCTCTGTGAGCCGAGAAGCGTTGTTCCTCAATTTCCTTGATGTGTTATGAAAATTTTCGGCAAATCTCACTTACAGGCACGTAACTAAGTCGTTCCGAACGAAGGAAACTTGCGTACATAGCGATCTTATCTCTGTGAGCCGAGAAGCGTTGTTCCTCAATTTCCTTGATGTGTTATGAAAATTTTCGGCAAATCTCACTTACAGGCACGTAACTAAGTCGTTCCGAACGAAGGAAACTTGCGTACATAGCGATCTTATCTCTGTGAGCCGAGAAGCGTTGTTCCTCAATTTCCTTGATGTGTTATGAAAATTTTCGGCAAATCTCACTTACAGGCACGTAACTAAGTCGTTCCGAACGAAGGAAACTTGCGTACATAGCGATCTTATCTCTGTGAGCCGAGAAGCGTTGTTCCTCAATTTCCTTGATGTGTTATGAAAATTTTCGGCAAATCTCACTTACAGGCACGTAACTAAGTCGTTCCGAACGAAGGAAACTTGCGTACATAGCGATCTTATCTCTGTGAGCCGAGAAGCGTTGTTCCTCAATTTCCTTGATGTGTTATGAAAATTTTCGGCAAATCTCACTTACAGGCACGTAACTAAGTCGTTCCGAACGAAGGAAACTTGCGTACATAGCGATCTTATCTCTGTGAGCCGAGAAGCGTTGTTCCTCAATTTCCTTGATGTGTTATGAAAATTTTCGGCAAATCTCACTTACAGGCACGTAACTAAGTCGTTCCGAACGAAGGAAACTTGCGTACATAGCGATCTTATCTCTGTGAGCCGAGAAGCGTTGTTCCTCAATTTCCTTGATGTGTTATGAAAATTTTCGGCAAATCTCACTTACAGGCACGTAACTAAGTCGTTCCGAACGAAGGAAACTTGCGTACATAGCGATCTTATCTCTGTGAGCCGAGAAGCGTTGTTCCTCAATTTCCTTGATGTGTTATGAAAATTTTCGGCAAATCTCACTTACAGGCACGTAACTAAGTCGTTCCGAACGAAGGAAACTTGCGTACATAGCGATCTTATCTCTGTGAGCCGAGAAGCGTTGTTCCTCAATTTCCTTGATGTGTTATGAAAATTTTCGGCAAATCTCACTTACAGGCACGTAACTAAGTCGTTCCGAACGAAGGAAACTTGCGTACATAGCGATCTTATCTCTGTGAGCCGAGAAGCGTTGTTCCTCAATTTCCTTGATGTGTTATGAAAATTTTCGGCAAATCTCACTTACAGGCACGTAACTAAGTCGTTCCGAACGAAGGAAACTTGCGTACATAGCGATCTTATCTCTGTGAGCCGAGAAGCGTTGTTCCTCAATTTCCTTGATGTGTTATGAAAATTTTCGGCAAATCTCACTTACAGGCACGTAACTAAGTCGTTCCGAACGAAGGAAACTTGCGTACATAGCGATCTTATCTCTGTGAGCCGAGAAGCGTTGTTCCTCAATTTCCTTGATGTGTTATGAAAATTTTCGGCAAATCTCACTTACAGGCACGTAACTAAGTCGTTCCGAACGAAGGAAACTTGCGTACATAGCGATCTTATCTCTGTGAGCCGAGAAGCGTTGTTCCTCAATTTCCTTGATGTGTTATGAAAATTTTCGGCAAATCTCACTTACAGGCACGTAACTAAGTCGTTCCGAACGAAGGAAACTTGCGTACATAGCGATCTTATCTCTGTGAGCCGAGAAGCGTTGTTCCTCAATTTCCTTGATGTGTTATGAAAATTTTCGGCAAATCTCACTTACAGGCACGTAACTAAGTCGTTCCGAACGAAGGAAACTTGCGTACATAGCGATCTTATCTCTGTGAGCCGAGAAGCGTTGTTCCTCAATTTCCTTGATGTGTTATGAAAATTTTCGGCAAATCTCACTTACAGGCACGTAACTAAGTCGTTCCGAACGAAGGAAACTTGCGTACATAGCGATCTTATCTCTGTGAGCCGAGAAGCGTTGTTCCTCAATTTCCTTGATGTGTTATGAAAATTTTCGGCAAATCTCACTTACAGGCACGTAACTAAGTCGTTCCGAACGAAGGAAACTTGCGTACATAGCGATCTTATCTCTGTGAGCCGAGAAGCGTTGTTCCTCAATTTCCTTGATGTGTTATGAAAATTTTCGGCAAATCTCACTTACAGGCACGTAACTAAGTCGTTCCGAACGAAGGAAACTTGCGTACATAGCGATCTTATCTCTGTGAGCCGAGAAGCGTTGTTCCTCAATTTCCTTGATGTGTTATGAAAATTTTCGGCAAATCTCACTTACAGGCACGTAACTAAGTCGTTCCGAACGAAGGAAACTTGCGTACATAGCGATCTTATCTCTGTGAGCCGAGAAGCGTTGTTCCTCAATTTCCTTGATGTGTTATGAAAATTTTCGGCAAATCTCACTTACAGGCACGTAACTAAGTCGTTCCGAACGAAGGAAACTTGCGTACATAGCGATCTTATCTCTGTGAGCCGAGAAGCGTTGTTCCTCAATTTCCTTGATGTGTTATGAAAATTTTCGGCAAATCTCACTTACAGGCACGTAACTAAGTCGTTCCGAACGAAGGAAACTTGCGTACATAGCGATCTTATCTCTGTGAGCCGAGAAGCGTTGTTCCTCAATTTCCTTGATGTGTTATGAAAATTTTCGGCAAATCTCACTTACAGGCACGTAACTAAGTCGTTCCGAACGAAGGAAACTTGCGTACATAGCGATCTTATCTCTGTGAGCCGAGAAGCGTTGTTCCTCAATTTCCTTGATGTGTTATGAAAATTTTCGGCAAATCTCACTTACAGGCACGTAACTAAGTCGTTCCGAACGAAGGAAACTTGCGTACATAGCGATCTTATCTCTGTGAGCCGAGAAGCGTTGTTCCTCAATTTCCTTGATGTGTTATGAAAATTTTCGGCAAATCTCACTTACAGGCACGTAACTAAGTCGTTCCGAACGAAGGAAACTTGCGTACATAGCGATCTTATCTCTGTGAGCCGAGAAGCGTTGTTCCTCAATTTCCTTGATGTGTTATGAAAATTTTCGGCAAATCTCACTTACAGGCACGTAACTAAGTCGTTCCGAACGAAGGAAACTTGCGTACATAGCGATCTTATCTCTGTGAGCCGAGAAGCGTTGTTCCTCAATTTCCTTGATGTGTTATGAAAATTTTCGGCAAATCTCACTTACAGGCACGTAACTAAGTCGTTCCGAACGAAGGAAACTTGCGTACATAGCGATCTTATCTCTGTGAGCCGAGAAGCGTTGTTCCTCAATTTCCTTGATGTGTTATGAAAATTTTCGGCAAATCTCACTTACAGGCACGTAACTAAGTCGTTCCGAACGAAGGAAACTTGCGTACATAGCGATCTTATCTCTGTGAGCCGAGAAGCGTTGTTCCTCAATTTCCTTGATGTGTTATGAAAATTTTCGGCAAATCTCACTTACAGGCACGTAACTAAGTCGTTCCGAACGAAGGAAACTTGCGTACATAGCGATCTTATCTCTGTGAGCCGAGAAGCGTTGTTCCTCAATTTCCTTGATGTGTTATGAAAATTTTCGGCAAATCTCACTTACAGGCACGTAACTAAGTCGTTCCGAACGAAGGAAACTTGCGTACATAGCGATCTTATCTCTGTGAGCCGAGAAGCGTTGTTCCTCAATTTCCTTGATGTGTTATGAAAATTTTCGGCAAATCTCACTTACAGGCACGTAACTAAGTCGTTCCGAACGAAGGAAACTTGCGTACATAGCGATCTTATCTCTGTGAGCCGAGAAGCGTTGTTCCTCAATTTCCTTGATGTGTTATGAAAATTTTCGGCAAATCTCACTTACAGGCACGTAACTAAGTCGTTCCGAACGAAGGAAACTTGCGTACATAGCGATCTTATCTCTGTGAGCCGAGAAGCGTTGTTCCTCAATTTCCTTGATGTGTTATGAAAATTTTCGGCAAATCTCACTTACAGGCACGTAACTAAGTCGTTCCGAACGAAGGAAACTTGCGTACATAGCGATCTTATCTCTGTGAGCCGAGAAGCGTTGTTCCTCAATTTCCTTGATGTGTTATGAAAATTTTCGGCAAATCTCACTTACAGGCACGTAACTAAGTCGTTCCGAACGAAGGAAACTTGCGTACATAGCGATCTTATCTCTGTGAGCCGAGAAGCGTTGTTCCTCAATTTCCTTGATGTGTTATGAAAATTTTCGGCAAATCTCACTTACAGGCACGTAACTAAGTCGTTCCGAACGAAGGAAACTTGCGTACATAGCGATCTTATCTCTGTGAGCCGAGAAGCGTTGTTCCTCAATTTCCTTGATGTGTTATGAAAATTTTCGGCAAATCTCACTTACAGGCACGTAACTAAGTCGTTCCGAACGAAGGAAACTTGCGTACATAGCGATCTTATCTCTGTGAGCCGAGAAGCGTTGTTCCTCAATTTCCTTGATGTGTTATGAAAATTTTCGGCAAATCTCACTTACAGGCACGTAACTAAGTCGTTCCGAACGAAGGAAACTTGCGTACATAGCGATCTTATCTCTGTGAGCCGAGAAGCGTTGTTCCTCAATTTCCTTGATGTGTTATGAAAATTTTCGGCAAATCTCACTTACAGGCACGTAACTAAGTCGTTCCGAACGAAGGAAACTTGCGTACATAGCGATCTTATCTCTGTGAGCCGAGAAGCGTTGTTCCTCAATTTCCTTGATGTGTTATGAAAATTTTCGGCAAATCTCACTTACAGGCACGTAACTAAGTCGTTCCGAACGAAGGAAACTTGCGTACATAGCGATCTTATCTCTGTGAGCCGAGAAGCGTTGTTCCTCAATTTCCTTGATGTGTTATGAAAATTTTCGGCAAATCTCACTTACAGGCACGTAACTAAGTCGTTCCGAACGAAGGAAACTTGCGTACATAGCGATCTTATCTCTGTGAGCCGAGAAGCGTTGTTCCTCAATTTCCTTGATGTGTTATGAAAATTTTCGGCAAATCTCACTTACAGGCACGTAACTAAGTCGTTCCGAACGAAGGAAACTTGCGTACATAGCGATCTTATCTCTGTGAGCCGAGAAGCGTTGTTCCTCAATTTCCTTGATGTGTTATGAAAATTTTCGGCAAATCTCACTTACAGGCACGTAACTAAGTCGTTCCGAACGAAGGAAACTTGCGTACATAGCGATCTTATCTCTGTGAGCCGAGAAGCGTTGTTCCTCAATTTCCTTGATGTGTTATGAAAATTTTCGGCAAATCTCACTTACAGGCACGTAACTAAGTCGTTCCGAACGAAGGAAACTTGCGTACATAGCGATCTTATCTCTGTGAGCCGAGAAGCGTTGTTCCTCAATTTCCTTGATGTGTTATGAAAATTTTCGGCAAATCTCACTTACAGGCACGTAACTAAGTCGTTCCGAACGAAGGAAACTTGCGTACATAGCGATCTTATCTCTGTGAGCCGAGAAGCGTTGTTCCTCAATTTCCTTGATGTGTTATGAAAATTTTCGGCAAATCTCACTTACAGGCACGTAACTAAGTCGTTCCGAACGAAGGAAACTTGCGTACATAGCGATCTTATCTCTGTGAGCCGAGAAGCGTTGTTCCTCAATTTCCTTGATGTGTTATGAAAATTTTCGGCAAATCTCACTTACAGGCACGTAACTAAGTCGTTCCGAACGAAGGAAACTTGCGTACATAGCGATCTTATCTCTGTGAGCCGAGAAGCGTTGTTCCTCAATTTCCTTGATGTGTTATGAAAATTTTCGGCAAATCTCACTTACAGGCACGTAACTAAGTCGTTCCGAACGAAGGAAACTTGCGTACATAGCGATCTTATCTCTGTGAGCCGAGAAGCGTTGTTCCTCAATTTCCTTGATGTGTTATGAAAATTTTCGGCAAATCTCACTTACAGGCACGTAACTAAGTCGTTCCGAACGAAGGAAACTTGCGTACATAGCGATCTTATCTCTGTGAGCCGAGAAGCGTTGTTCCTCAATTTCCTTGATGTGTTATGAAAATTTTCGGCAAATCTCACTTACAGGCACGTAACTAAGTCGTTCCGAACGAAGGAAACTTGCGTACATAGCGATCTTATCTCTGTGAGCCGAGAAGCGTTGTTCCTCAATTTCCTTGATGTGTTATGAAAATTTTCGGCAAATCTCACTTACAGGCACGTAACTAAGTCGTTCCGAACGAAGGAAACTTGCGTACATAGCGATCTTATCTCTGTGAGCCGAGAAGCGTTGTTCCTCAATTTCCTTGATGTGTTATGAAAATTTTCGGCAAATCTCACTTACAGGCACGTAACTAAGTCGTTCCGAACGAAGGAAACTTGCGTACATAGCGATCTTATCTCTGTGAGCCGAGAAGCGTTGTTCCTCAATTTCCTTGATGTGTTATGAAAATTTTCGGCAAATCTCACTTACAGGCACGTAACTAAGTCGTTCCGAACGAAGGAAACTTGCGTACATAGCGATCTTATCTCTGTGAGCCGAGAAGCGTTGTTCCTCAATTTCCTTGATGTGTTATGAAAATTTTCGGCAAATCTCACTTACAGGCACGTAACTAAGTCGTTCCGAACGAAGGAAACTTGCGTACATAGCGATCTTATCTCTGTGAGCCGAGAAGCGTTGTTCCTCAATTTCCTTGATGTGTTATGAAAATTTTCGGCAAATCTCACTTACAGGCACGTAACTAAGTCGTTCCGAACGAAGGAAACTTGCGTACATAGCGATCTTATCTCTGTGAGCCGAGAAGCGTTGTTCCTCAATTTCCTTGATGTGTTATGAAAATTTTCGGCAAATCTCACTTACAGGCACGTAACTAAGTCGTTCCGAACGAAGGAAACTTGCGTACATAGCGATCTTATCTCTGTGAGCCGAGAAGCGTTGTTCCTCAATTTCCTTGATGTGTTATGAAAATTTTCGGCAAATCTCACTTACAGGCACGTAACTAAGTCGTTCCGAACGAAGGAAACTTGCGTACATAGCGATCTTATCTCTGTGAGCCGAGAAGCGTTGTTCCTCAATTTCCTTGATGTGTTATGAAAATTTTCGGCAAATCTCACTTACAGGCACGTAACTAAGTCGTTCCGAACGAAGGAAACTTGCGTACATAGCGATCTTATCTCTGTGAGCCGAGAAGCGTTGTTCCTCAATTTCCTTGATGTGTTATGAAAATTTTCGGCAAATCTCACTTACAGGCACGTAACTAAGTCGTTCCGAACGAAGGAAACTTGCGTACATAGCGATCTTATCTCTGTGAGCCGAGAAGCGTTGTTCCTCAATTTCCTTGATGTGTTATGAAAATTTTCGGCAAATCTCACTTACAGGCACGTAACTAAGTCGTTCCGAACGAAGGAAACTTGCGTACATAGCGATCTTATCTCTGTGAGCCGAGAAGCGTTGTTCCTCAATTTCCTTGATGTGTTATGAAAATTTTCGGCAAATCTCACTTACAGGCACGTAACTAAGTCGTTCCGAACGAAGGAAACTTGCGTACATAGCGATCTTATCTCTGTGAGCCGAGAAGCGTTGTTCCTCAATTTCCTTGATGTGTTATGAAAATTTTCGGCAAATCTCACTTACAGGCACGTAACTAAGTCGTTCCGAACGAAGGAAACTTGCGTACATAGCGATCTTATCTCTGTGAGCCGAGAAGCGTTGTTCCTCAATTTCCTTGATGTGTTATGAAAATTTTCGGCAAATCTCACTTACAGGCACGTAACTAAGTCGTTCCGAACGAAGGAAACTTGCGTACATAGCGATCTTATCTCTGTGAGCCGAGAAGCGTTGTTCCTCAATTTCCTTGATGTGTTATGAAAATTTTCGGCAAATCTCACTTACAGGCACGTAACTAAGTCGTTCCGAACGAAGGAAACTTGCGTACATAGCGATCTTATCTCTGTGAGCCGAGAAGCGTTGTTCCTCAATTTCCTTGATGTGTTATGAAAATTTTCGGCAAATCTCACTTACAGGCACGTAACTAAGTCGTTCCGAACGAAGGAAACTTGCGTACATAGCGATCTTATCTCTGTGAGCCGAGAAGCGTTGTTCCTCAATTTCCTTGATGTGTTATGAAAATTTTCGGCAAATCTCACTTACAGGCACGTAACTAAGTCGTTCCGAACGAAGGAAACTTGCGTACATAGCGATCTTATCTCTGTGAGCCGAGAAGCGTTGTTCCTCAATTTCCTTGATGTGTTATGAAAATTTTCGGCAAATCTCACTTACAGGCACGTAACTAAGTCGTTCCGAACGAAGGAAACTTGCGTACATAGCGATCTTATCTCTGTGAGCCGAGAAGCGTTGTTCCTCAATTTCCTTGATGTGTTATGAAAATTTTCGGCAAATCTCACTTACAGGCACGTAACTAAGTCGTTCCGAACGAAGGAAACTTGCGTACATAGCGATCTTATCTCTGTGAGCCGAGAAGCGTTGTTCCTCAATTTCCTTGATGTGTTATGAAAATTTTCGGCAAATCTCACTTACAGGCACGTAACTAAGTCGTTCCGAACGAAGGAAACTTGCGTACATAGCGATCTTATCTCTGTGAGCCGAGAAGCGTTGTTCCTCAATTTCCTTGATGTGTTATGAAAATTTTCGGCAAATCTCACTTACAGGCACGTAACTAAGTCGTTCCGAACGAAGGAAACTTGCGTACATAGCGATCTTATCTCTGTGAGCCGAGAAGCGTTGTTCCTCAATTTCCTTGATGTGTTATGAAAATTTTCGGCAAATCTCACTTACAGGCACGTAACTAAGTCGTTCCGAACGAAGGAAACTTGCGTACATAGCGATCTTATCTCTGTGAGCCGAGAAGCGTTGTTCCTCAATTTCCTTGATGTGTTATGAAAATTTTCGGCAAATCTCACTTACAGGCACGTAACTAAGTCGTTCCGAACGAAGGAAACTTGCGTACATAGCGATCTTATCTCTGTGAGCCGAGAAGCGTTGTTCCTCAATTTCCTTGATGTGTTATGAAAATTTTCGGCAAATCTCACTTACAGGCACGTAACTAAGTCGTTCCGAACGAAGGAAACTTGCGTACATAGCGATCTTATCTCTGTGAGCCGAGAAGCGTTGTTCCTCAATTTCCTTGATGTGTTATGAAAATTTTCGGCAAATCTCACTTACAGGCACGTAACTAAGTCGTTCCGAACGAAGGAAACTTGCGTACATAGCGATCTTATCTCTGTGAGCCGAGAAGCGTTGTTCCTCAATTTCCTTGATGTGTTATGAAAATTTTCGGCAAATCTCACTTACAGGCACGTAACTAAGTCGTTCCGAACGAAGGAAACTTGCGTACATAGCGATCTTATCTCTGTGAGCCGAGAAGCGTTGTTCCTCAATTTCCTTGATGTGTTATGAAAATTTTCGGCAAATCTCACTTACAGGCACGTAACTAAGTCGTTCCGAACGAAGGAAACTTGCGTACATAGCGATCTTATCTCTGTGAGCCGAGAAGCGTTGTTCCTCAATTTCCTTGATGTGTTATGAAAATTTTCGGCAAATCTCACTTACAGGCACGTAACTAAGTCGTTCCGAACGAAGGAAACTTGCGTACATAGCGATCTTATCTCTGTGAGCCGAGAAGCGTTGTTCCTCAATTTCCTTGATGTGTTATGAAAATTTTCGGCAAATCTCACTTACAGGCACGTAACTAAGTCGTTCCGAACGAAGGAAACTTGCGTACATAGCGATCTTATCTCTGTGAGCCGAGAAGCGTTGTTCCTCAATTTCCTTGATGTGTTATGAAAATTTTCGGCAAATCTCACTTACAGGCACGTAACTAAGTCGTTCCGAACGAAGGAAACTTGCGTACATAGCGATCTTATCTCTGTGAGCCGAGAAGCGTTGTTCCTCAATTTCCTTGATGTGTTATGAAAATTTTCGGCAAATCTCACTTACAGGCACGTAACTAAGTCGTTCCGAACGAAGGAAACTTGCGTACATAGCGATCTTATCTCTGTGAGCCGAGAAGCGTTGTTCCTCAATTTCCTTGATGTGTTATGAAAATTTTCGGCAAATCTCACTTACAGGCACGTAACTAAGTCGTTCCGAACGAAGGAAACTTGCGTACATAGCGATCTTATCTCTGTGAGCCGAGAAGCGTTGTTCCTCAATTTCCTTGATGTGTTATGAAAATTTTCGGCAAATCTCACTTACAGGCACGTAACTAAGTCGTTCCGAACGAAGGAAACTTGCGTACATAGCGATCTTATCTCTGTGAGCCGAGAAGCGTTGTTCCTCAATTTCCTTGATGTGTTATGAAAATTTTCGGCAAATCTCACTTACAGGCACGTAACTAAGTCGTTCCGAACGAAGGAAACTTGCGTACATAGCGATCTTATCTCTGTGAGCCGAGAAGCGTTGTTCCTCAATTTCCTTGATGTGTTATGAAAATTTTCGGCAAATCTCACTTACAGGCACGTAACTAAGTCGTTCCGAACGAAGGAAACTTGCGTACATAGCGATCTTATCTCTGTGAGCCGAGAAGCGTTGTTCCTCAATTTCCTTGATGTGTTATGAAAATTTTCGGCAAATCTCACTTACAGGCACGTAACTAAGTCGTTCCGAACGAAGGAAACTTGCGTACATAGCGATCTTATCTCTGTGAGCCGAGAAGCGTTGTTCCTCAATTTCCTTGATGTGTTATGAAAATTTTCGGCAAATCTCACTTACAGGCACGTAACTAAGTCGTTCCGAACGAAGGAAACTTGCGTACATAGCGATCTTATCTCTGTGAGCCGAGAAGCGTTGTTCCTCAATTTCCTTGATGTGTTATGAAAATTTTCGGCAAATCTCACTTACAGGCACGTAACTAAGTCGTTCCGAACGAAGGAAACTTGCGTACATAGCGATCTTATCTCTGTGAGCCGAGAAGCGTTGTTCCTCAATTTCCTTGATGTGTTATGAAAATTTTCGGCAAATCTCACTTACAGGCACGTAACTAAGTCGTTCCGAACGAAGGAAACTTGCGTACATAGCGATCTTATCTCTGTGAGCCGAGAAGCGTTGTTCCTCAATTTCCTTGATGTGTTATGAAAATTTTCGGCAAATCTCACTTACAGGCACGTAACTAAGTCGTTCCGAACGAAGGAAACTTGCGTACATAGCGATCTTATCTCTGTGAGCCGAGAAGCGTTGTTCCTCAATTTCCTTGATGTGTTATGAAAATTTTCGGCAAATCTCACTTACAGGCACGTAACTAAGTCGTTCCGAACGAAGGAAACTTGCGTACATAGCGATCTTATCTCTGTGAGCCGAGAAGCGTTGTTCCTCAATTTCCTTGATGTGTTATGAAAATTTTCGGCAAATCTCACTTACAGGCACGTAACTAAGTCGTTCCGAACGAAGGAAACTTGCGTACATAGCGATCTTATCTCTGTGAGCCGAGAAGCGTTGTTCCTCAATTTCCTTGATGTGTTATGAAAATTTTCGGCAAATCTCACTTACAGGCACGTAACTAAGTCGTTCCGAACGAAGGAAACTTGCGTACATAGCGATCTTATCTCTGTGAGCCGAGAAGCGTTGTTCCTCAATTTCCTTGATGTGTTATGAAAATTTTCGGCAAATCTCACTTACAGGCACGTAACTAAGTCGTTCCGAACGAAGGAAACTTGCGTACATAGCGATCTTATCTCTGTGAGCCGAGAAGCGTTGTTCCTCAATTTCCTTGATGTGTTATGAAAATTTTCGGCAAATCTCACTTACAGGCACGTAACTAAGTCGTTCCGAACGAAGGAAACTTGCGTACATAGCGATCTTATCTCTGTGAGCCGAGAAGCGTTGTTCCTCAATTTCCTTGATGTGTTATGAAAATTTTCGGCAAATCTCACTTACAGGCACGTAACTAAGTCGTTCCGAACGAAGGAAACTTGCGTACATAGCGATCTTATCTCTGTGAGCCGAGAAGCGTTGTTCCTCAATTTCCTTGATGTGTTATGAAAATTTTCGGCAAATCTCACTTACAGGCACGTAACTAAGTCGTTCCGAACGAAGGAAACTTGCGTACATAGCGATCTTATCTCTGTGAGCCGAGAAGCGTTGTTCCTCAATTTCCTTGATGTGTTATGAAAATTTTCGGCAAATCTCACTTACAGGCACGTAACTAAGTCGTTCCGAACGAAGGAAACTTGCGTACATAGCGATCTTATCTCTGTGAGCCGAGAAGCGTTGTTCCTCAATTTCCTTGATGTGTTATGAAAATTTTCGGCAAATCTCACTTACAGGCACGTAACTAAGTCGTTCCGAACGAAGGAAACTTGCGTACATAGCGATCTTATCTCTGTGAGCCGAGAAGCGTTGTTCCTCAATTTCCTTGATGTGTTATGAAAATTTTCGGCAAATCTCACTTACAGGCACGTAACTAAGTCGTTCCGAACGAAGGAAACTTGCGTACATAGCGATCTTATCTCTGTGAGCCGAGAAGCGTTGTTCCTCAATTTCCTTGATGTGTTATGAAAATTTTCGGCAAATCTCACTTACAGGCACGTAACTAAGTCGTTCCGAACGAAGGAAACTTGCGTACATAGCGATCTTATCTCTGTGAGCCGAGAAGCGTTGTTCCTCAATTTCCTTGATGTGTTATGAAAATTTTCGGCAAATCTCACTTACAGGCACGTAACTAAGTCGTTCCGAACGAAGGAAACTTGCGTACATAGCGATCTTATCTCTGTGAGCCGAGAAGCGTTGTTCCTCAATTTCCTTGATGTGTTATGAAAATTTTCGGCAAATCTCACTTACAGGCACGTAACTAAGTCGTTCCGAACGAAGGAAACTTGCGTACATAGCGATCTTATCTCTGTGAGCCGAGAAGCGTTGTTCCTCAATTTCCTTGATGTGTTATGAAAATTTTCGGCAAATCTCACTTACAGGCACGTAACTAAGTCGTTCCGAACGAAGGAAACTTGCGTACATAGCGATCTTATCTCTGTGAGCCGAGAAGCGTTGTTCCTCAATTTCCTTGATGTGTTATGAAAATTTTCGGCAAATCTCACTTACAGGCACGTAACTAAGTCGTTCCGAACGAAGGAAACTTGCGTACATAGCGATCTTATCTCTGTGAGCCGAGAAGCGTTGTTCCTCAATTTCCTTGATGTGTTATGAAAATTTTCGGCAAATCTCACTTACAGGCACGTAACTAAGTCGTTCCGAACGAAGGAAACTTGCGTACATAGCGATCTTATCTCTGTGAGCCGAGAAGCGTTGTTCCTCAATTTCCTTGATGTGTTATGAAAATTTTCGGCAAATCTCACTTACAGGCACGTAACTAAGTCGTTCCGAACGAAGGAAACTTGCGTACATAGCGATCTTATCTCTGTGAGCCGAGAAGCGTTGTTCCTCAATTTCCTTGATGTGTTATGAAAATTTTCGGCAAATCTCACTTACAGGCACGTAACTAAGTCGTTCCGAACGAAGGAAACTTGCGTACATAGCGATCTTATCTCTGTGAGCCGAGAAGCGTTGTTCCTCAATTTCCTTGATGTGTTATGAAAATTTTCGGCAAATCTCACTTACAGGCACGTAACTAAGTCGTTCCGAACGAAGGAAACTTGCGTACATAGCGATCTTATCTCTGTGAGCCGAGAAGCGTTGTTCCTCAATTTCCTTGATGTGTTATGAAAATTTTCGGCAAATCTCACTTACAGGCACGTAACTAAGTCGTTCCGAACGAAGGAAACTTGCGTACATAGCGATCTTATCTCTGTGAGCCGAGAAGCGTTGTTCCTCAATTTCCTTGATGTGTTATGAAAATTTTCGGCAAATCTCACTTACAGGCACGTAACTAAGTCGTTCCGAACGAAGGAAACTTGCGTACATAGCGATCTTATCTCTGTGAGCCGAGAAGCGTTGTTCCTCAATTTCCTTGATGTGTTATGAAAATTTTCGGCAAATCTCACTTACAGGCACGTAACTAAGTCGTTCCGAACGAAGGAAACTTGCGTACATAGCGATCTTATCTCTGTGAGCCGAGAAGCGTTGTTCCTCAATTTCCTTGATGTGTTATGAAAATTTTCGGCAAATCTCACTTACAGGCACGTAACTAAGTCGTTCCGAACGAAGGAAACTTGCGTACATAGCGATCTTATCTCTGTGAGCCGAGAAGCGTTGTTCCTCAATTTCCTTGATGTGTTATGAAAATTTTCGGCAAATCTCACTTACAGGCACGTAACTAAGTCGTTCCGAACGAAGGAAACTTGCGTACATAGCGATCTTATCTCTGTGAGCCGAGAAGCGTTGTTCCTCAATTTCCTTGATGTGTTATGAAAATTTTCGGCAAATCTCACTTACAGGCACGTAACTAAGTCGTTCCGAACGAAGGAAACTTGCGTACATAGCGATCTTATCTCTGTGAGCCGAGAAGCGTTGTTCCTCAATTTCCTTGATGTGTTATGAAAATTTTCGGCAAATCTCACTTACAGGCACGTAACTAAGTCGTTCCGAACGAAGGAAACTTGCGTACATAGCGATCTTATCTCTGTGAGCCGAGAAGCGTTGTTCCTCAATTTCCTTGATGTGTTATGAAAATTTTCGGCAAATCTCACTTACAGGCACGTAACTAAGTCGTTCCGAACGAAGGAAACTTGCGTACATAGCGATCTTATCTCTGTGAGCCGAGAAGCGTTGTTCCTCAATTTCCTTGATGTGTTATGAAAATTTTCGGCAAATCTCACTTACAGGCACGTAACTAAGTCGTTCCGAACGAAGGAAACTTGCGTACATAGCGATCTTATCTCTGTGAGCCGAGAAGCGTTGTTCCTCAATTTCCTTGATGTGTTATGAAAATTTTCGGCAAATCTCACTTACAGGCACGTAACTAAGTCGTTCCGAACGAAGGAAACTTGCGTACATAGCGATCTTATCTCTGTGAGCCGAGAAGCGTTGTTCCTCAATTTCCTTGATGTGTTATGAAAATTTTCGGCAAATCTCACTTACAGGACGTAACTAAGTCGTTCCGAACGAAGGAAACTTGCGTACATAGCGATCTTATCTCTGTGAGCCGAGAAGCGTTGTTCCTCAATTTCCTTGATGTGTTATGAAAATTTTCGGCAAATCTCGATCGGACACGTAACTAAGTCGTTCCGAACGAAGGAAACTGCACGATCGAACACAGAATTATTGGACACCGCACGATGTGACACCGCAGAATCGGACACGCACACTGCACGATCGGACACTGCACGATCGGACACCGCACAATCGAACACTGCACGATTGGACACCGCACGATTGGTCACTGCATGATTGGTCACGGCACGATTGGACACTGCACGATTGGACACCGCACGATTGGACACGCACACTGCACGATTGGACACTGCACGATCAGACACTGCACGATTGGACAACGTACGATTGGACACTGCACGATTGGACACCGCGTCATTGGAGACTGCACGATTGGACACCGCACGATTGAACATTGCACGATTTACCAGTGTGTTCCGAAAATTCTTTGGGAGTCGCCACTATCATAAAACTAGACAAATAAGTTTGCGTTGAACCTTGCTTCGCGTGGAAAGTTGTAAACCTATGTGGAAACTTACTTCGCAATAAAAAGAATATGTGTGAAGGCTGTATTTTCCGCCCCCCCCCCCTTCATGAGGGCTCCACTATCAAAAAACTAGACACATAGGTTTGCGTTGAACCTCGCTTTGCGTGGAAAGTTGTAAACCTATGTAGAACCTTACTACGCATTAAGTAGTATATGAGTGGGGGCAGTATGTTACGCCCAGCTACGGGGGGGTTCCACTTCCGGAAGATATAACCTAACCCATACCTATTTCTTATTTAAAACTAAAATTTATGCTTCTGCTTGTGCCCTCTTTATGCATAATTACCGGTTTCCAATCGTACTGTGTCCAATCGTGCGGTGTCCAATCGTGCGATGTCCAATCGTGCAGTGTCCAATCGTGCGGGGTCCAATCGTGCGGTGTCCCATCGTGCAGTGTCCGATCGTTCCGTGTCCTATCGTTCCGGTCGAAGGAAACGTTCCGATCTAGCGTGTCCGATCGTTCTGTGTCCGAGAAGCGTTGTTCCTCAATTTCCTTGATGTGTTATGAAAATTTTCGGCAAATCTCACTTACAAGCACGTAACTAAGTCGTTCCGAACGAAGGAAACTTGCGTACATAGCGATCTTATCTCTGTGAGCCGAGAAGCGTTGTTCCTCAATTTCCTTGATGTGTTATGAAAATTTTCGGCAAATCTCACTTACAGGCACGTAACTAAGTCGTTCCGAACGAAGGAAACTTGCGTACATAGCGATCTTATCTCTGTGAGCCGAGAAGCGTTGTTCCTCAATTTCCTTGATGTGTTATGAAAATTTTCGGCAAATCTCACTTACAGGCACGTAACTAAGTCGTTCCGAACGAAGGAAACTTGCGTACATAGCGATCTTATCTCTGTGAGCCGAGAAGCGTTGTTCCTCAATTTCCTTGATGTGTTATGAAAATTTTCGGCAAATCTCACTTACAGGCACGTAACTAAGTCGTTCCGAACGAAGGAAACTTGCGTACATAGCGATCTTATCTCTGTGAGCCGAGAAGCGTTGTTCCTCAATTTCCTTGATGTGTTATGAAAATTTTCGGCAAATCTCACTTACAGGCACGTAACTAAGTCGTTCCGAACGAAGGAAACTTGCGTACATAGCGATCTTATCTCTGTGAGCCGAGAAGCGTTGTTCCTCAATTTCCTTGATGTGTTATGAAAATTTTCGGCAAATCTCACTTACAGGCACGTAACTAAGTCGTTCCGAACGAAGGAAACTTGCGTACATAGCGATCTTATCTCTGTGAGCCGAGAAGCGTTGTTCCTCAATTTCCTTGATGTGTTATGAAAATTTTCGGCAAATCTCACTTACAGGCACGTAACTAAGTCGTTCCGAACGAAGGAAACTTGCGTACATAGCGATCTTATCTCTGTGAGCCGAGAAGCGTTGTTCCTCAATTTCCTTGATGTGTTATGAAAATTTTCGGCAAATCTCACTTACAGGCACGTAACTAAGTCGTTCCGAACGAAGGAAACTTGCGTACATAGCGATCTTATCTCTGTGAGCCGAGAAGCGTTGTTCCTCAATTTCCTTGATGTGTTATGAAAATTTTCGGCAAATCTCACTTACAGGCACGTAACTAAGTCGTTCCGAACGAAGGAAACTTGCGTACATAGCGATCTTATCTCTGTGAGCCGAGAAGCGTTGTTCCTCAATTTCCTTGATGTGTTATGAAAATTTTCGGCAAATCTCACTTACAGGCACGTAACTAAGTCGTTCCGAACGAAGGAAACTTGCGTACATAGCGATCTTATCTCTGTGAGCCGAGAAGCGTTGTTCCTCAATTTCCTTGATGTGTTATGAAAATTTTCGGCAAATCTCACTTACAGGCACGTAACTAAGTCGTTCCGAACGAAGGAAACTTGCGTACATAGCGATCTTATCTCTGTGAGCCGAGAAGCGTTGTTCCTCAATTTCCTTGATGTGTTATGAAAATTTTCGGCAAATCTCACTTACAGGCACGTAACTAAGTCGTTCCGAACGAAGGAAACTTGCGTACATAGCGATCTTATCTCTGTGAGCCGAGAAGCGTTGTTCCTCAATTTCCTTGATGTGTTATGAAAATTTTCGGCAAATCTCACTTACAGGCACGTAACTAAGTCGTTCCGAACGAAGGAAACTTGCGTACATAGCGATCTTATCTCTGTGAGCCGAGAAGCGTTGTTCCTCAATTTCCTTGATGTGTTATGAAAATTTTCGGCAAATCTCACTTACAGGCACGTAACTAAGTCGTTCCGAACGAAGGAAACTTGCGTACATAGCGATCTTATCTCTGTGAGCCGAGAAGCGTTGTTCCTCAATTTCCTTGATGTGTTATGAAAATTTTCGGCAAATCTCACTTACAGGCACGTAACTAAGTCGTTCCGAACGAAGGAAACTTGCGTACATAGCGATCTTATCTCTGTGAGCCGAGAAGCGTTGTTCCTCAATTTCCTTGATGTGTTATGAAAATTTTCGGCAAATCTCACTTACAGGCACGTAACTAAGTCGTTCCGAACGAAGGAAACTTGCGTACATAGCGATCTTATCTCTGTGAGCCGAGAAGCGTTGTTCCTCAATTTCCTTGATGTGTTATGAAAATTTTCGGCAAATCTCACTTACAGGCACGTAACTAAGTCGTTCCGAACGAAGGAAACTTGCGTACATAGCGATCTTATCTCTGTGAGCCGAGAAGCGTTGTTCCTCAATTTCCTTGATGTGTTATGAAAATTTTCGGCAAATCTCACTTACAGGCACGTAACTAAGTCGTTCCGAACGAAGGAAACTTGCGTACATAGCGATCTTATCTCTGTGAGCCGAGAAGCGTTGTTCCTCAATTTCCTTGATGTGTTATGAAAATTTTCGGCAAATCTCACTTACAGGCACGTAACTAAGTCGTTCCGAACGAAGGAAACTTGCGTACATAGCGATCTTATCTCTGTGAGCCGAGAAGCGTTGTTCCTCAATTTCCTTGATGTGTTATGAAAATTTTCGGCAAATCTCACTTACAGGCACGTAACTAAGTCGTTCCGAACGAAGGAAACTTGCGTACATAGCGATCTTATCTCTGTGAGCCGAGAAGCGTTGTTCCTCAATTTCCTTGATGTGTTATGAAAATTTTCGGCAAATCTCACTTACAGGCACGTAACTAAGTCGTTCCGAACGAAGGAAACTTGCGTACATAGCGATCTTATCTCTGTGAGCCGAGAAGCGTTGTTCCTCAATTTCCTTGATGTGTTATGAAAATTTTCGGCAAATCTCACTTACAGGCACGTAACTAAGTCGTTCCGAACGAAGGAAACTTGCGTACATAGCGATCTTATCTCTGTGAGCCGAGAAGCGTTGTTCCTCAATTTCCTTGATGTGTTATGAAAATTTTCGGCAAATCTCACTTACAGGCACGTAACTAAGTCGTTCCGAACGAAGGAAACTTGCGTACATAGCGATCTTATCTCTGTGAGCCGAGAAGCGTTGTTCCTCAATTTCCTTGATGTGTTATGAAAATTTTCGGCAAATCTCACTTACAGGCACGTAACTAAGTCGTTCCGAACGAAGGAAACTTGCGTACATAGCGATCTTATCTCTGTGAGCCGAGAAGCGTTGTTCCTCAATTTCCTTGATGTGTTATGAAAATTTTCGGCAAATCTCACTTACAGGCACGTAACTAAGTCGTTCCGAACGAAGGAAACTTGCGTACATAGCGATCTTATCTCTGTGAGCCGAGAAGCGTTGTTCCTCAATTTCCTTGATGTGTTATGAAAATTTTCGGCAAATCTCACTTACAGGCACGTAACTAAGTCGTTCCGAACGAAGGAAACTTGCGTACATAGCGATCTTATCTCTGTGAGCCGAGAAGCGTTGTTCCTCAATTTCCTTGATGTGTTATGAAAATTTTCGGCAAATCTCACTTACAGGCACGTAACTAAGTCGTTCCGAACGAAGGAAACTTGCGTACATAGCGATCTTATCTCTGTGAGCCGAGAAGCGTTGTTCCTCAATTTCCTTGATGTGTTATGAAAATTTTCGGCAAATCTCACTTACAGGCACGTAACTAAGTCGTTCCGAACGAAGGAAACTTGCGTACATAGCGATCTTATCTCTGTGAGCCGAGAAGCGTTGTTCCTCAATTTCCTTGATGTGTTATGAAAATTTTCGGCAAATCTCACTTACAGGCACGTAACTAAGTCGTTCCGAACGAAGGAAACTTGCGTACATAGCGATCTTATCTCTGTGAGCCGAGAAGCGTTGTTCCTCAATTTCCTTGATGTGTTATGAAAATTTTCGGCAAATCTCACTTACAGGCACGTAACTAAGTCGTTCCGAACGAAGGAAACTTGCGTACATAGCGATCTTATCTCTGTGAGCCGAGAAGCGTTGTTCCTCAATTTCCTTGATGTGTTATGAAAATTTTCGGCAAATCTCACTTACAGGCACGTAACTAAGTCGTTCCGAACGAAGGAAACTTGCGTACATAGCGATCTTATCTCTGTGAGCCGAGAAGCGTTGTTCCTCAATTTCCTTGATGTGTTATGAAAATTTTCGGCAAATCTCACTTACAGGCACGTAACTAAGTCGTTCCGAACGAAGGAAACTTGCGTACATAGCGATCTTATCTCTGTGAGCCGAGAAGCGTTGTTCCTCAATTTCCTTGATGTGTTATGAAAATTTTCGGCAAATCTCACTTACAGGCACGTAACTAAGTCGTTCCGAACGAAGGAAACTTGCGTACATAGCGATCTTAGCTCTGTGAGCCGAGAAGCGTTGTTCCTCAATTTCCTTGATGTGTTATGAAAATTTTCGGCAAATCTCACTTACAGGCACGTAACTAAGTCGTTCCGAACGAAGGAAACTTGCGTACATAGCGATCTTATCTCTGTGAGCCGAGAAGCGTTGTTCCTCAATTTCCTTGATGTGTTATGAAAATTTTCGGCAAATCTCACTTACAGGCACGTAACTAAGTCGTTCCGAACGAAGGAAACTTGCGTACATAGCGATCTTATCTCTGTGAGCCGAGAAGCGTTGTTCCTCAATTTCCTTGATGTGTTATGAAAATTTTCGGCAAATCTCACTTACAGGCACGTAACTAAGTCGTTCCGAACGAAGGAAACTTGCGTACATAGCGATCTTATCTCTGTGAGCCGAGAAGCGTTGTTCCTCAATTTCCTTGATGTGTTATGAAAATTTTCGGCAAATCTCACTTACAGGCACGTAACTAAGTCGTTCCGAACGAAGGAAACTTGCGTACATAGCGATCTTATCTCTGTGAGCCGAGAAGCGTTGTTCCTCAATTTCCTTGATGTGTTATGAAAATTTTCGGCAAATCTCACTTACAGGCACGTAACTAAGTCGTTCCGAACGAAGGAAACTTGCGTACATAGCGATCTTATCTCTGTGAGCCGAGAAGCGTTGTTCCTCAATTTCCTTGATGTGTTATGAAAATTTTCGGCAAATCTCACTTACAGGCACGTAACTAAGTCGTTCCGAACGAAGGAAACTTGCGTACATAGCGATCTTATCTCTGTGAGCCGAGAAGCGTTGTTCCTCAATTTCCTTGATGTGTTATGAAAATTTTCGGCAAATCTCACTTACAGGCACGTAACTAAGTCGTTCCGAACGAAGGAAACTTGCGTACATAGCGATCTTATCTCTGTGAGCCGAGAAGCGTTGTTCCTCAATTTCCTTGATGTGTTATGAAAATTTTCGGCAAATCTCACTTACAGGCACGTAACTAAGTCGTTCCGAACGAAGGAAACTTGCGTACATAGCGATCTTATCTCTGTGAGCCGAGAAGCGTTGTTCCTCAATTTCCTTGATGTGTTATGAAAATTTTCGGCAAATCTCACTTACAGGCACGTAACTAAGTCGTTCCGAACGAAGGAAACTTGCGTACATAGCGATCTTATCTCTGTGAGCCGAGAAGCGTTGTTCCTCAATTTCCTTGATGTGTTATGAAAATTTTCGGCAAATCTCACTTACAGGCACGTAACTAAGTCGTTCCGAACGAAGGAAACTTGCGTACATAGCGATCTTATCTCTGTGAGCCGAGAAGCGTTGTTCCTCAATTTCCTTGATGTGTTATGAAAATTTTCGGCAAATCTCACTTACAGGCACGTAACTAAGTCGTTCCGAACGAAGGAAACTTGCGTACATAGCGATCTTATCTCTGTGAGCCGAGAAGCGTTGTTCCTCAATTTCCTTGATGTGTTATGAAAATTTTCGGCAAATCTCACTTACAGGCACGTAACTAAGTCGTTCCGAACGAAGGAAACTTGCGTACATAGCGATCTTATCTCTGTGAGCCGAGAAGCGTTGTTCCTCAATTTCCTTGATGTGTTATGAAAATTTTCGGCAAATCTCACTTACAGGCACGTAACTAAGTCGTTCCGAACGAAGGAAACTTGCGTACATAGCGATCTTATCTCTGTGAGCCGAGAAGCGTTGTTCCTCAATTTCCTTGATGTGTTATGAAAATTTTCGGCAAATCTCACTTACAGGCACGTAACTAAGTCGTTCCGAACGAAGGAAACTTGCGTACATAGCGATCTTATCTCTGTGAGCCGAGAAGCGTTGTTCCTCAATTTCCTTGATGTGTTATGAAAATTTTCGGCAAATCTCACTTACAGGCACGTAACTAAGTCGTTCCGAACGAAGGAAACTTGCGTACATAGCGATCTTATCTCTGTGAGCCGAGAAGCGTTGTTCCTCAATTTCCTTGATGTGTTATGAAAATTTTCGGCAAATCTCACTTACAGGCACGTAACTAAGTCGTTCCGAACGAAGGAAACTTGCGTACATAGCGATCTTATCTCTGTGAGCCGAGAAGCGTTGTTCCTCAATTTCCTTGATGTGTTATGAAAATTTTCGGCAAATCTCACTTACAGGCACGTAACTAAGTCGTTCCGAACGAAGGAAACTTGCGTACATAGCGATCTTATCTCTGTGAGCCGAGAAGCGTTGTTCCTCAATTTCCTTGATGTGTTATGAAAATTTTCGGCAAATCTCACTTACAGGCACGTAACTAAGTCGTTCCGAACGAAGGAAACTTGCGTACATAGCGATCTTATCTCTGTGAGCCGAGAAGCGTTGTTCCTCAATTTCCTTGATGTGTTATGAAAATTTTCGGCAAATCTCACTTACAGGCACGTAACTAAGTCGTTCCGAACGAAGGAAACTTGCGTACATAGCGATCTTATCTCTGTGAGCCGAGAAGCGTTGTTCCTCAATTTCCTTGATGTGTTATGAAAATTTTCGGCAAATCTCACTTACAGGCACGTAACTAAGTCGTTCCGAACGAAGGAAACTTGCGTACATAGCGATCTTATCTCTGTGAGCCGAGAAGCGTTGTTCCTCAATTTCCTTGATGTGTTATGAAAATTTTCGGCAAATCTCACTTACAGGCACGTAACTAAGTCGTTCCGAACGAAGGAAACTTGCGTACATAGCGATCTTATCTCTGTGAGCCGAGAAGCGTTGTTCCTCAATTTCCTTGATGTGTTATGAAAATTTTCGGCAAATCTCACTTACAGGCACGTAACTAAGTCGTTCCGAACGAAGGAAACTTGCGTACATAGCGATCTTATCTCTGTGAGCCGAGAAGCGTTGTTCCTCAATTTCCTTGATGTGTTATGAAAATTTTCGGCAAATCTCACTTACAGGCACGTAACTAAGTCGTTCCGAACGAAGGAAACTTGCGTACATAGCGATCTTATCTCTGTGAGCCGAGAAGCGTTGTTCCTCAATTTCCTTGATGTGTTATGAAAATTTTCGGCAAATCTCACTTACAGGCACGTAACTAAGTCGTTCCGAACGAAGGAAACTTGCGTACATAGCGATCTTATCTCTGTGAGCCGAGAAGCGTTGTTCCTCAATTTCCTTGATGTGTTATGAAAATTTTCGGCAAATCTCACTTACAGGCACGTAACTAAGTCGTTCCGAACGAAGGAAACTTGCGTACATAGCGATCTTATCTCTGTGAGCCGAGAAGCGTTGTTCCTCAATTTCCTTGATGTGTTATGAAAATTTTCGGCAAATCTCACTTACAGGCACGTAACTAAGTCGTTCCGAACGAAGGAAACTTGCGTACATAGCGATCTTATCTCTGTGAGCCGAGAAGCGTTGTTCCTCAATTTCCTTGATGTGTTATGAAAATTTTCGGCAAATCTCACTTACAGGCACGTAACTAAGTCGTTCCGAACGAAGGAAACTTGCGTACATAGCGATCTTATCTCTGTGAGCCGAGAAGCGTTGTTCCTCAATTTCCTTGATGTGTTATGAAAATTTTCGGCAAATCTCACTTACAGGCACGTAACTAAGTCGTTCCGAACGAAGGAAACTTGCGTACATAGCGATCTTATCTCTGTGAGCCGAGAAGCGTTGTTCCTCAATTTCCTTGATGTGTTATGAAAATTTTCGGCAAATCTCACTTACAGGCACGTAACTAAGTCGTTCCGAACGAAGGAAACTTGCGTACATAGCGATCTTATCTCTGTGAGCCGAGAAGCGTTGTTCCTCAATTTCCTTGATGTGTTATGAAAATTTTCGGCAAATCTCACTTACAGGCACGTAACTAAGTCGTTCCGAACGAAGGAAACTTGCGTACATAGCGATCTTATCTCTGTGAGCCGAGAAGCGTTGTTCCTCAATTTCCTTGATGTGTTATGAAAATTTTCGGCAAATCTCACTTACAGGCACGTAACTAAGTCGTTCCGAACGAAGGAAACTTGCGTACATAGCGATCTTATCTCTGTGAGCCGAGAAGCGTTGTTCCTCAATTTCCTTGATGTGTTATGAAAATTTTCGGCAAATCTCACTTACAGGCACGTAACTAAGTCGTTCCGAACGAAGGAAACTTGCGTACATAGCGATCTTATCTCTGTGAGCCGAGAAGCGTTGTTCCTCAATTTCCTTGATGTGTTATGAAAATTTTCGGCAAATCTCACTTACAGGCACGTAACTAAGTCGTTCCGAACGAAGGAAACTTGCGTACATAGCGATCTTATCTCTGTGAGCCGAGAAGCGTTGTTCCTCAATTTCCTTGATGTGTTATGAAAATTTTCGGCAAATCTCACTTACAGGCACGTAACTAAGTCGTTCCGAACGAAGGAAACTTGCGTACATAGCGATCTTATCTCTGTGAGCCGAGAAGCGTTGTTCCTCAATTTCCTTGATGTGTTATGAAAATTTTCGGCAAATCTCACTTACAGGCACGTAACTAAGTCGTTCCGAACGAAGGAAACTTGCGTACATAGCGATCTTATCTCTGTGAGCCGAGAAGCGTTGTTCCTCAATTTCCTTGATGTGTTATGAAAATTTTCGGCAAATCTCACTTACAGGCACGTAACTAAGTCGTTCCGAACGAAGGAAACTTGCGTACATAGCGATCTTATCTCTGTGAGCCGAGAAGCGTTGTTCCTCAATTTCCTTGATGTGTTATGAAAATTTTCGGCAAATCTCACTTACAGGCACGTAACTAAGTCGTTCCGAACGAAGGAAACTTGCGTACATAGCGATCTTATCTCTGTGAGCCGAGAAGCGTTGTTCCTCAATTTCCTTGATGTGTTATGAAAATTTTCGGCAAATCTCACTTACAGGCACGTAACTAAGTCGTTCCGAACGAAGGAAACTTGCGTACATAGCGATCTTATCTCTGTGAGCCGAGAAGCGTTGTTCCTCAATTTCCTTGATGTGTTATGAAAATTTTCGGCAAATCTCACTTACAGGCACGTAACTAAGTCGTTCCGAACGAAGGAAACTTGCGTACATAGCGATCTTATCTCTGTGAGCCGAGAAGCGTTGTTCCTCAATTTCCTTGATGTGTTATGAAAATTTTCGGCAAATCTCACTTACAGGCACGTAACTAAGTCGTTCCGAACGAAGGAAACTTGCGTACATAGCGATCTTATCTCTGTGAGCCGAGAAGCGTTGTTCCTCAATTTCCTTGATGTGTTATGAAAATTTTCGGCAAATCTCACTTACAGGCACGTAACTAAGTCGTTCCGAACGAAGGAAACTTGCGTACATAGCGATCTTATCTCTGTGAGCCGAGAAGCGTTGTTCCTCAATTTCCTTGATGTGTTATGAAAATTTTCGGCAAATCTCACTTACAGGCACGTAACTAAGTCGTTCCGAACGAAGGAAACTTGCGTACATAGCGATCTTATCTCTGTGAGCCGAGAAGCGTTGTTCCTCAATTTCCTTGATGTGTTATGAAAATTTTCGGCAAATCTCACTTACAGGCACGTAACTAAGTCGTTCCGAACGAAGGAAACTTGCGTACATAGCGATCTTATCTCTGTGAGCCGAGAAGCGTTGTTCCTCAATTTCCTTGATGTGTTATGAAAATTTTCGGCAAATCTCACTTACAGGCACGTAACTAAGTCGTTCCGAACGAAGGAAACTTGCGTACATAGCGATCTTATCTCTGTGAGCCGAGAAGCGTTGTTCCTCAATTTCCTTGATGTGTTATGAAAATTTTCGGCAAATCTCACTTACAGGCACGTAACTAAGTCGTTCCGAACGAAGGAAACTTGCGTACATAGCGATCTTATCTCTGTGAGCCGAGAAGCGTTGTTCCTCAATTTCCTTGATGTGTTATGAAAATTTTCGGCAAATCTCACTTACAGGCACGTAACTAAGTCGTTCCGAACGAAGGAAACTTGCGTACATAGCGATCTTATCTCTGTGAGCCGAGAAGCGTTGTTCCTCAATTTCCTTGATGTGTTATGAAAATTTTCGGCAAATCTCACTTACAGGCACGTAACTAAGTCGTTCCGAACGAAGGAAACTTGCGTACATAGCGATCTTATCTCTGTGAGCCGAGAAGCGTTGTTCCTCAATTTCCTTGATGTGTTATGAAAATTTTCGGCAAATCTCACTTACAGGCACGTAACTAAGTCGTTCCGAACGAAGGAAACTTGCGTACATAGCGATCTTATCTCTGTGAGCCGAGAAGCGTTGTTCCTCAATTTCCTTGATGTGTTATGAAAATTTTCGGCAAATCTCACTTACAGGCACGTAACTAAGTCGTTCCGAACGAAGGAAACTTGCGTACATAGCGATCTTATCTCTGTGAGCCGAGAAGCGTTGTTCCTCAATTTCCTTGATGTGTTATGAAAATTTTCGGCAAATCTCACTTACAGGCACGTAACTAAGTCGTTCCGAACGAAGGAAACTTGCGTACATAGCGATCTTATCTCTGTGAGCCGAGAAGCGTTGTTCCTCAATTTCCTTGATGTGTTATGAAAATTTTCGGCAAATCTCACTTACAGGCACGTAACTAAGTCGTTCCGAACGAAGGAAACTTGCGTACATAGCGATCTTATCTCTGTGAGCCGAGAAGCGTTGTTCCTCAATTTCCTTGATGTGTTATGAAAATTTTCGGCAAATCTCACTTACAGGCACGTAACTAAGTCGTTCCGAACGAAGGAAACTTGCGTACATAGCGATCTTATCTCTGTGAGCCGAGAAGCGTTGTTCCTCAATTTCCTTGATGTGTTATGAAAATTTTCGGCAAATCTCACTTACAGGCACGTAACTAAGTCGTTCCGAACGAAGGAAACTTGCGTACATAGCGATCTTATCTCTGTGAGCCGAGAAGCGTTGTTCCTCAATTTCCTTGATGTGTTATGAAAATTTTCGGCAAATCTCACTTACAGGCACGTAACTAAGTCGTTCCGAACGAAGGAAACTTGCGTACATAGCGATCTTATCTCTGTGAGCCGAGAAGCGTTGTTCCTCAATTTCCTTGATGTGTTATGAAAATTTTCGGCAAATCTCACTTACAGGCACGTAACTAAGTCGTTCCGAACGAAGGAAACTTGCGTACATAGCGATCTTATCTCTGTGAGCCGAGAAGCGTTGTTCCTCAATTTCCTTGATGTGTTATGAAAATTTTCGGCAAATCTCACTTACAGGCACGTAACTAAGTCGTTCCGAACGAAGGAAACTTGCGTACATAGCGATCTTATCTCTGTGAGCCGAGAAGCGTTGTTCCTCAATTTCCTTGATGTGTTATGAAAATTTTCGGCAAATCTCACTTACAGGCACGTAACTAAGTCGTTCCGAACGAAGGAAACTTGCGTACATAGCGATCTTATCTCTGTGAGCCGAGAAGCGTTGTTCCTCAATTTCCTTGATGTGTTATGAAAATTTTCGGCAAATCTCACTTACAGGCACGTAACTAAGTCGTTCCGAACGAAGGAAACTTGCGTACATAGCGATCTTATCTCTGTGAGCCGAGAAGCGTTGTTCCTCAATTTCCTTGATGTGTTATGAAAATTTTCGGCAAATCTCACTTACAGGCACGTAACTAAGTCGTTCCGAACGAAGGAAACTTGCGTACATAGCGATCTTATCTCTGTGAGCCGAGAAGCGTTGTTCCTCAATTTCCTTGATGTGTTATGAAAATTTTCGGCAAATCTCACTTACAGGCACGTAACTAAGTCGTTCCGAACGAAGGAAACTTGCGTACATAGCGATCTTATCTCTGTGAGCCGAGAAGCGTTGTTCCTCAATTTCCTTGATGTGTTATGAAAATTTTCGGCAAATCTCACTTACAGGCACGTAACTAAGTCGTTCCGAACGAAGGAAACTTGCGTACATAGCGATCTTATCTCTGTGAGCCGAGAAGCGTTGTTCCTCAATTTCCTTGATGTGTTATGAAAATTTTCGGCAAATCTCACTTACAGGCACGTAACTAAGTCGTTCCGAACGAAGGAAACTTGCGTACATAGCGATCTTATCTCTGTGAGCCGAGAAGCGTTGTTCCTCAATTTCCTTGATGTGTTATGAAAATTTTCGGCAAATCTCACTTACAGGCACGTAACTAAGTCGTTCCGAACGAAGGAAACTTGCGTACATAGCGATCTTATCTCTGTGAGCCGAGAAGCGTTGTTCCTCAATTTCCTTGATGTGTTATGAAAATTTTCGGCAAATCTCACTTACAGGCACGTAACTAAGTCGTTCCGAACGAAGGAAACTTGCGTACATAGCGATCTTATCTCTGTGAGCCGAGAAGCGTTGTTCCTCAATTTCCTTGATGTGTTATGAAAATTTTCGGCAAATCTCACTTACAGGCACGTAACTAAGTCGTTCCGAACGAAGGAAACTTGCGTACATAGCGATCTTATCTCTGTGAGCCGAGAAGCGTTGTTCCTCAATTTCCTTGATGTGTTATGAAAATTTTCGGCAAATCTCACTTACAGGCACGTAACTAAGTCGTTCCGAACGAAGGAAACTTGCGTACATAGCGATCTTATCTCTGTGAGCCGAGAAGCGTTGTTCCTCAATTTCCTTGATGTGTTATGAAAATTTTCGGCAAATCTCACTTACAGGCACGTAACTAAGTCGTTCCGAACGAAGGAAACTTGCGTACATAGCGATCTTATCTCTGTGAGCCGAGAAGCGTTGTTCCTCAATTTCCTTGATGTGTTATGAAAATTTTCGGCAAATCTCACTTACAGGCACGTAACTAAGTCGTTCCGAACGAAGGAAACTTGCGTACATAGCGATCTTATCTCTGTGAGCCGAGAAGCGTTGTTCCTCAATTTCCTTGATGTGTTATGAAAATTTTCGGCAAATCTCACTTACAGGCACGTAACTAAGTCGTTCCGAACGAAGGAAACTTGCGTACATAGCGATCTTATCTCTGTGAGCCGAGAAGCGTTGTTCCTCAATTTCCTTGATGTGTTATGAAAATTTTCGGCAAATCTCACTTACAGGCACGTAACTAAGTCGTTCCGAACGAAGGAAACTTGCGTACATAGCGATCTTATCTCTGTGAGCCGAGAAGCGTTGTTCCTCAATTTCCTTGATGTGTTATGAAAATTTTCGGCAAATCTCACTTACAGGCACGTAACTAAGTCGTTCCGAACGAAGGAAACTTGCGTACATAGCGATCTTATCTCTGTGAGCCGAGAAGCGTTGTTCCTCAATTTCCTTGATGTGTTATGAAAATTTTCGGCAAATCTCACTTACAGGCACGTAACTAAGTCGTTCCGAACGAAGGAAACTTGCGTACATAGCGATCTTATCTCTGTGAGCCGAGAAGCGTTGTTCCTCAATTTCCTTGATGTGTTATGAAAATTTTCGGCAAATCTCACTTACAGGCACGTAACTAAGTCGTTCCGAACGAAGGAAACTTGCGTACATAGCGATCTTATCTCTGTGAGCCGAGAAGCGTTGTTCCTCAATTTCCTTGATGTGTTATGAAAATTTTCGGCAAATCTCACTTACAGGCACGTAACTAAGTCGTTCCGAACGAAGGAAACTTGCGTACATAGCGATCTTATCTCTGTGAGCCGAGAAGCGTTGTTCCTCAATTTCCTTGATGTGTTATGAAAATTTTCGGCAAATCTCACTTACAGGCACGTAACTAAGTCGTTCCGAACGAAGGAAACTTGCGTACATAGCGATCTTATCTCTGTGAGCCGAGAAGCGTTGTTCCTCAATTTCCTTGATGTGTTATGAAAATTTTCGGCAAATCTCACTTACAGGCACGTAACTAAGTCGTTCCGAACGAAGGAAACTTGCGTACATAGCGATCTTATCTCTGTGAGCCGAGAAGCGTTGTTCCTCAATTTCCTTGATGTGTTATGAAAATTTTCGGCAAATCTCACTTACAGGCACGTAACTAAGTCGTTCCGAACGAAGGAAACTTGCGTACATAGCGATCTTATCTCTGTGAGCCGAGAAGCGTTGTTCCTCAATTTCCTTGATGTGTTATGAAAATTTTCGGCAAATCTCACTTACAGGCACGTAACTAAGTCGTTCCGAACGAAGGAAACTTGCGTACATAGCGATCTTATCTCTGTGAGCCGAGAAGCGTTGTTCCTCAATTTCCTTGATGTGTTATGAAAATTTTCGGCAAATCTCACTTACAGGCACGTAACTAAGTCGTTCCGAACGAAGGAAACTTGCGTACATAGCGATCTTATCTCTGTGAGCCGAGAAGCGTTGTTCCTCAATTTCCTTGATGTGTTATGAAAATTTTCGGCAAATCTCACTTACAGGCACGTAACTAAGTCGTTCCGAACGAAGGAAACTTGCGTACATAGCGATCTTATCTCTGTGAGCCGAGAAGCGTTGTTCCTCAATTTCCTTGATGTGTTATGAAAATTTTCGGCAAATCTCACTTACAGGCACGTAACTAAGTCGTTCCGAACGAAGGAAACTTGCGTACATAGCGATCTTATCTCTGTGAGCCGAGAAGCGTTGTTCCTCAATTTCCTTGATGTGTTATGAAAATTTTCGGCAAATCTCACTTACAGGCACGTAACTAAGTCGTTCCGAACGAAGGAAACTTGCGTACATAGCGATCTTATCTCTGTGAGCCGAGAAGCGTTGTTCCTCAATTTCCTTGATGTGTTATGAAAATTTTCGGCAAATCTCACTTACAGGCACGTAACTAAGTCGTTCCGAACGAAGGAAACTTGCGTACATAGCGATCTTATCTCTGTGAGCCGAGAAGCGTTGTTCCTCAATTTCCTTGATGTGTTATGAAAATTTTCGGCAAATCTCACTTACAGGCACGTAACTAAGTCGTTCCGAACGAAGGAAACTTGCGTACATAGCGATCTTATCTCTGTGAGCCGAGAAGCGTTGTTCCTCAATTTCCTTGATGTGTTATGAAAATTTTCGGCAAATCTCACTTACAGGCACGTAACTAAGTCGTTCCGAACGAAGGAAACTTGCGTACATAGCGATCTTATCTCTGTGAGCCGAGAAGCGTTGTTCCTCAATTTCCTTGATGTGTTATGAAAATTTTCGGCAAATCTCACTTACAGGCACGTAACTAAGTCGTTCCGAACGAAGGAAACTTGCGTACATAGCGATCTTATCTCTGTGAGCCGAGAAGCGTTGTTCCTCAATTTCCTTGATGTGTTATGAAAATTTTCGGCAAATCTCACTTACAGGCACGTAACTAAGTCGTTCCGAACGAAGGAAACTTGCGTACATAGCGATCTTATCTCTGTGAGCCGAGAAGCGTTGTTCCTCAATTTCCTTGATGTGTTATGAAAATTTTCGGCAAATCTCACTTACAGGCACGTAACTAAGTCGTTCCGAACGAAGGAAACTTGCGTACATAGCGATCTTATCTCTGTGAGCCGAGAAGCGTTGTTCCTCAATTTCCTTGATGTGTTATGAAAATTTTCGGCAAATCTCACTTACAGGCACGTAACTAAGTCGTTCCGAACGAAGGAAACTTGCGTACATAGCGATCTTATCTCTGTGAGCCGAGAAGCGTTGTTCCTCAATTTCCTTGATGTGTTATGAAAATTTTCGGCAAATCTCACTTACAGGCACGTAACTAAGTCGTTCCGAACGAAGGAAACTTGCGTACATAGCGATCTTATCTCTGTGAGCCGAGAAGCGTTGTTCCTCAATTTCCTTGATGTGTTATGAAAATTTTCGGCAAATCTCACTTACAGGCACGTAACTAAGTCGTTCCGAACGAAGGAAACTTGCGTACATAGCGATCTTATCTCTGTGAGCCGAGAAGCGTTGTTCCTCAATTTCCTTGATGTGTTATGAAAATTTTCGGCAAATCTCACTTACAGGCACGTAACTAAGTCGTTCCGAACGAAGGAAACTTGCGTACATAGCGATCTTATCTCTGTGAGCCGAGAAGCGTTGTTCCTCAATTTCCTTGATGTGTTATGAAAATTTTCGGCAAATCTCACTTACAGGCACGTAACTAAGTCGTTCCGAACGAAGGAAACTTGCGTACATAGCGATCTTATCTCTGTGAGCCGAGAAGCGTTGTTCCTCAATTTCCTTGATGTGTTATGAAAATTTTCGGCAAATCTCACTTACAGGCACGTAACTAAGTCGTTCCGAACGAAGGAAACTTGCGTACATAGCGATCTTATCTCTGTGAGCCGAGAAGCGTTGTTCCTCAATTTCCTTGATGTGTTATGAAAATTTTCGGCAAATCTCACTTACAGGCACGTAACTAAGTCGTTCCGAACGAAGGAAACTTGCGTACATAGCGATCTTATCTCTGTGAGCCGAGAAGCGTTGTTCCTCAATTTCCTTGATGTGTTATGAAAATTTTCGGCAAATCTCACTTACAGGCACGTAACTAAGTCGTTCCGAACGAAGGAAACTTGCGTACATAGCGATCTTATCTCTGTGAGCCGAGAAGCGTTGTTCCTCAATTTCCTTGATGTGTTATGAAAATTTTCGGCAAATCTCACTTACAGGCACGTAACTAAGTCGTTCCGAACGAAGGAAACTTGCGTACATAGCGATCTTATCTCTGTGAGCCGAGAAGCGTTGTTCCTCAATTTCCTTGATGTGTTATGAAAATTTTCGGCAAATCTCACTTACAGGCACGTAACTAAGTCGTTCCGAACGAAGGAAACTTGCGTACATAGCGATCTTATCTCTGTGAGCCGAGAAGCGTTGTTCCTCAATTTCCTTGATGTGTTATGAAAATTTTCGGCAAATCTCACTTACAGGCACGTAACTAAGTCGTTCCGAACGAAGGAAACTTGCGTACATAGCGATCTTATCTCTGTGAGCCGAGAAGCGTTGTTCCTCAATTTCCTTGATGTGTTATGAAAATTTTCGGCAAATCTCACTTACAGGCACGTAACTAAGTCGTTCCGAACGAAGGAAACTTGCGTACATAGCGATCTTATCTCTGTGAGCCGAGAAGCGTTGTTCCTCAATTTCCTTGATGTGTTATGAAAATTTTCGGCAAATCTCACTTACAGGCACGTAACTAAGTCGTTCCGAACGAAGGAAACTTGCGTACATAGCGATCTTATCTCTGTGAGCCGAGAAGCGTTGTTCCTCAATTTCCTTGATGTGTTATGAAAATTTTCGGCAAATCTCACTTACAGGCACGTAACTAAGTCGTTCCGAACGAAGGAAACTTGCGTACATAGCGATCTTATCTCTGTGAGCCGAGAAGCGTTGTTCCTCAATTTCCTTGATGTGTTATGAAAATTTTCGGCAAATCTCACTTACAGGCACGTAACTAAGTCGTTCCGAACGAAGGAAACTTGCGTACATAGCGATCTTATCTCTGTGAGCCGAGAAGCGTTGTTCCTCAATTTCCTTGATGTGTTATGAAAATTTTCGGCAAATCTCACTTACAGGCACGTAACTAAGTCGTTCCGAACGAAGGAAACTTGCGTACATAGCGATCTTATCTCTGTGAGCCGAGAAGCGTTGTTCCTCAATTTCCTTGATGTGTTATGAAAATTTTCGGCAAATCTCACTTACAGGCACGTAACTAAGTCGTTCCGAACGAAGGAAACTTGCGTACATAGCGATCTTATCTCTGTGAGCCGAGAAGCGTTGTTCCTCAATTTCCTTGATGTGTTATGAAAATTTTCGGCAAATCTCACTTACAGGCACGTAACTAAGTCGTTCCGAACGAAGGAAACTTGCGTACATAGCGATCTTATCTCTGTGAGCCGAGAAGCGTTGTTCCTCAATTTCCTTGATGTGTTATGAAAATTTTCGGCAAATCTCACTTACAGGCACGTAACTAAGTCGTTCCGAACGAAGGAAACTTGCGTACATAGCGATCTTATCTCTGTGAGCCGAGAAGCGTTGTTCCTCAATTTCCTTGATGTGTTATGAAAATTTTCGGCAAATCTCACTTACAGGCACGTAACTAAGTCGTTCCGAACGAAGGAAACTTGCGTACATAGCGATCTTATCTCTGTGAGCCGAGAAGCGTTGTTCCTCAATTTCCTTGATGTGTTATGAAAATTTTCGGCAAATCTCACTTACAGGCACGTAACTAAGTCGTTCCGAACGAAGGAAACTTGCGTACATAGCGATCTTATCTCTGTGAGCCGAGAAGCGTTGTTCCTCAATTTCCTTGATGTGTTATGAAAATTTTCGGCAAATCTCACTTACAGGCACGTAACTAAGTCGTTCCGAACGAAGGAAACTTGCGTACATAGCGATCTTATCTCTGTGAGCCGAGAAGCGTTGTTCCTCAATTTCCTTGATGTGTTATGAAAATTTTCGGCAAATCTCACTTACAGGCACGTAACTAAGTCGTTCCGAACGAAGGAAACTTGCGTACATAGCGATCTTATCTCTGTGAGCCGAGAAGCGTTGTTCCTCAATTTCCTTGATGTGTTATGAAAATTTTCGGCAAATCTCACTTACAGGCACGTAACTAAGTCGTTCCGAACGAAGGAAACTTGCGTACATAGCGATCTTATCTCTGTGAGCCGAGAAGCGTTGTTCCTCAATTTCCTTGATGTGTTATGAAAATTTTCGGCAAATCTCACTTACAGGCACGTAACTAAGTCGTTCCGAACGAAGGAAACTTGCGTACATAGCGATCTTATCTCTGTGAGCCGAGAAGCGTTGTTCCTCAATTTCCTTGATGTGTTATGAAAATTTTCGGCAAATCTCACTTACAGGCACGTAACTAAGTCGTTCCGAACGAAGGAAACTTGCGTACATAGCGATCTTATCTCTGTGAGCCGAGAAGCGTTGTTCCTCAATTTCCTTGATGTGTTATGAAAATTTTCGGCAAATCTCACTTACAGGCACGTAACTAAGTCGTTCCGAACGAAGGAAACTTGCGTACATAGCGATCTTATCTCTGTGAGCCGAGAAGCGTTGTTCCTCAATTTCCTTGATGTGTTATGAAAATTTTCGGCAAATCTCACTTACAGGCACGTAACTAAGTCGTTCCGAACGAAGGAAACTTGCGTACATAGCGATCTTATCTCTGTGAGCCGAGAAGCGTTGTTCCTCAATTTCCTTGATGTGTTATGAAAATTTTCGGCAAATCTCACTTACAGGCACGTAACTAAGTCGTTCCGAACGAAGGAAACTTGCGTACATAGCGATCTTATCTCTGTGAGCCGAGAAGCGTTGTTCCTCAATTTCCTTGATGTGTTATGAAAATTTTCGGCAAATCTCACTTACAGGCACGTAACTAAGTCGTTCCGAACGAAGGAAACTTGCGTACATAGCGATCTTATCTCTGTGAGCCGAGAAGCGTTGTTCCTCAATTTCCTTGATGTGTTATGAAAATTTTCGGCAAATCTCACTTACAGGCACGTAACTAAGTCGTTCCGAACGAAGGAAACTTGCGTACATAGCGATCTTATCTCTGTGAGCCGAGAAGCGTTGTTCCTCAATTTCCTTGATGTGTTATGAAAATTTTCGGCAAATCTCACTTACAGGCACGTAACTAAGTCGTTCCGAACGAAGGAAACTTGCGTACATAGCGATCTTATCTCTGTGAGCCGAGAAGCGTTGTTCCTCAATTTCCTTGATGTGTTATGAAAATTTTCGGCAAATCTCACTTACAGGCACGTAACTAAGTCGTTCCGAACGAAGGAAACTTGCGTACATAGCGATCTTATCTCTGTGAGCCGAGAAGCGTTGTTCCTCAATTTCCTTGATGTGTTATGAAAATTTTCGGCAAATCTCACTTACAGGCACGTAACTAAGTCGTTCCGAACGAAGGAAACTTGCGTACATAGCGATCTTATCTCTGTGAGCCGAGAAGCGTTGTTCCTCAATTTCCTTGATGTGTTATGAAAATTTTCGGCAAATCTCACTTACAGGCACGTAACTAAGTCGTTCCGAACGAAGGAAACTTGCGTACATAGCGATCTTATCTCTGTGAGCCGAGAAGCGTTGTTCCTCAATTTCCTTGATGTGTTATGAAAATTTTCGGCAAATCTCACTTACAGGCACGTAACTAAGTCGTTCCGAACGAAGGAAACTTGCGTACATAGCGATCTTATCTCTGTGAGCCGAGAAGCGTTGTTCCTCAATTTCCTTGATGTGTTATGAAAATTTTCGGCAAATCTCACTTACAGGCACGTAACTAAGTCGTTCCGAACGAAGGAAACTTGCGTACATAGCGATCTTATCTCTGTGAGCCGAGAAGCGTTGTTCCTCAATTTCCTTGATGTGTTATGAAAATTTTCGGCAAATCTCACTTACAGGCACGTAACTAAGTCGTTCCGAACGAAGGAAACTTGCGTACATAGCGATCTTATCTCTGTGAGCCGAGAAGCGTTGTTCCTCAATTTCCTTGATGTGTTATGAAAATTTTCGGCAAATCTCACTTACAGGCACGTAACTAAGTCGTTCCGAACGAAGGAAACTTGCGTACATAGCGATCTTATCTCTGTGAGCCGAGAAGCGTTGTTCCTCAATTTCCTTGATGTGTTATGAAAATTTTCGGCAAATCTCACTTACAGGCACGTAACTAAGTCGTTCCGAACGAAGGAAACTTGCGTACATAGCGATCTTATCTCTGTGAGCCGAGAAGCGTTGTTCCTCAATTTCCTTGATGTGTTATGAAAATTTTCGGCAAATCTCACTTACAGGCACGTAACTAAGTCGTTCCGAACGAAGGAAACTTGCGTACATAGCGATCTTATCTCTGTGAGCCGAGAAGCGTTGTTCCTCAATTTCCTTGATGTGTTATGAAAATTTTCGGCAAATCTCACTTACAGGCACGTAACTAAGTCGTTCCGAACGAAGGAAACTTGCGTACATAGCGATCTTATCTCTGTGAGCCGAGAAGCGTTGTTCCTCAATTTCCTTGATGTGTTATGAAAATTTTCGGCAAATCTCACTTACAGGCACGTAACTAAGTCGTTCCGAACGAAGGAAACTTGCGTACATAGCGATCTTATCTCTGTGAGCCGAGAAGCGTTGTTCCTCAATTTCCTTGATGTGTTATGAAAATTTTCGGCAAATCTCACTTACAGGCACGTAACTAAGTCGTTCCGAACGAAGGAAACTTGCGTACATAGCGATCTTATCTCTGTGAGCCGAGAAGCGTTGTTCCTCAATTTCCTTGATGTGTTATGAAAATTTTCGGCAAATCTCACTTACAGGCACGTAACTAAGTCGTTCCGAACGAAGGAAACTTGCGTACATAGCGATCTTATCTCTGTGAGCCGAGAAGCGTTGTTCCTCAATTTCCTTGATGTGTTATGAAAATTTTCGGCAAATCTCACTTACAGGCACGTAACTAAGTCGTTCCGAACGAAGGAAACTTGCGTACATAGCGATCTTATCTCTGTGAGCCGAGAAGCGTTGTTCCTCAATTTCCTTGATGTGTTATGAAAATTTTCGGCAAATCTCACTTACAGGCACGTAACTAAGTCGTTCCGAACGAAGGAAACTTGCGTACATAGCGATCTTATCTCTGTGAGCCGAGAAGCGTTGTTCCTCAATTTCCTTGATGTGTTATGAAAATTTTCGGCAAATCTCACTTACAGGCACGTAACTAAGTCGTTCCGAACGAAGGAAACTTGCGTACATAGCGATCTTATCTCTGTGAGCCGAGAAGCGTTGTTCCTCAATTTCCTTGATGTGTTATGAAAATTTTCGGCAAATCTCACTTACAGGCACGTAACTAAGTCGTTCCGAACGAAGGAAACTTGCGTACATAGCGATCTTATCTCTGTGAGCCGAGAAGCGTTGTTCCTCAATTTCCTTGATGTGTTATGAAAATTTTCGGCAAATCTCACTTACAGGCACGTAACTAAGTCGTTCCGAACGAAGGAAACTTGCGTACATAGCGATCTTATCTCTGTGAGCCGAGAAGCGTTGTTCCTCAATTTCCTTGATGTGTTATGAAAATTTTCGGCAAATCTCACTTACAGGCACGTAACTAAGTCGTTCCGAACGAAGGAAACTTGCGTACATAGCGATCTTATCTCTGTGAGCCGAGAAGCGTTGTTCCTCAATTTCCTTGATGTGTTATGAAAATTTTCGGCAAATCTCACTTACAGGCACGTAACTAAGTCGTTCCGAACGAAGGAAACTTGCGTACATAGCGATCTTATCTCTGTGAGCCGAGAAGCGTTGTTCCTCAATTTCCTTGATGTGTTATGAAAATTTTCGGCAAATCTCACTTACAGGCACGTAACTAAGTCGTTCCGAACGAAGGAAACTTGCGTACATAGCGATCTTATCTCTGTGAGCCGAGAAGCGTTGTTCCTCAATTTCCTTGATGTGTTATGAAAATTTTCGGCAAATCTCACTTACAGGCACGTAACTAAGTCGTTCCGAACGAAGGAAACTTGCGTACATAGCGATCTTATCTCTGTGAGCCGAGAAGCGTTGTTCCTCAATTTCCTTGATGTGTTATGAAAATTTTCGGCAAATCTCACTTACAGGCACGTAACTAAGTCGTTCCGAACGAAGGAAACTTGCGTACATAGCGATCTTATCTCTGTGAGCCGAGAAGCGTTGTTCCTCAATTTCCTTGATGTGTTATGAAAATTTTCGGCAAATCTCACTTACAGGCACGTAACTAAGTCGTTCCGAACGAAGGAAACTTGCGTACATAGCGATCTTATCTCTGTGAGCCGAGAAGCGTTGTTCCTCAATTTCCTTGATGTGTTATGAAAATTTTCGGCAAATCTCACTTACAGGCACGTAACTAAGTCGTTCCGAACGAAGGAAACTTGCGTACATAGCGATCTTATCTCTGTGAGCCGAGAAGCGTTGTTCCTCAATTTCCTTGATGTGTTATGAAAATTTTCGGCAAATCTCACTTACAGGCACGTAACTAAGTCGTTCCGAACGAAGGAAACTTGCGTACATAGCGATCTTATCTCTGTGAGCCGAGAAGCGTTGTTCCTCAATTTCCTTGATGTGTTATGAAAATTTTCGGCAAATCTCACTTACAGGCACGTAACTAAGTCGTTCCGAACGAAGGAAACTTGCGTACATAGCGATCTTATCTCTGTGAGCCGAGAAGCGTTGTTCCTCAATTTCCTTGATGTGTTATGAAAATTTTCGGCAAATCTCACTTACAGGCACGTAACTAAGTCGTTCCGAACGAAGGAAACTTGCGTACATAGCGATCTTATCTCTGTGAGCCGAGAAGCGTTGTTCCTCAATTTCCTTGATGTGTTATGAAAATTTTCGGCAAATCTCACTTACAGGCACGTAACTAAGTCGTTCCGAACGAAGGAAACTTGCGTACATAGCGATCTTATCTCTGTGAGCCGAGAAGCGTTGTTCCTCAATTTCCTTGATGTGTTATGAAAATTTTCGGCAAATCTCACTTACAGGCACGTAACTAAGTCGTTCCGAACGAAGGAAACTTGCGTACATAGCGATCTTATCTCTGTGAGCCGAGAAGCGTTGTTCCTCAATTTCCTTGATGTGTTATGAAAATTTTCGGCAAATCTCACTTACAGGCACGTAACTAAGTCGTTCCGAACGAAGGAAACTTGCGTACATAGCGATCTTATCTCTGTGAGCCGAGAAGCGTTGTTCCTCAATTTCCTTGATGTGTTATGAAAATTTTCGGCAAATCTCACTTACAGGCACGTAACTAAGTCGTTCCGAACGAAGGAAACTTGCGTACATAGCGATCTTATCTCTGTGAGCCGAGAAGCGTTGTTCCTCAATTTCCTTGATGTGTTATGAAAATTTTCGGCAAATCTCACTTACAGGCACGTAACTAAGTCGTTCCGAACGAAGGAAACTTGCGTACATAGCGATCTTATCTCTGTGAGCCGAGAAGCGTTGTTCCTCAATTTCCTTGATGTGTTATGAAAATTTTCGGCAAATCTCACTTACAGGCACGTAACTAAGTCGTTCCGAACGAAGGAAACTTGCGTACATAGCGATCTTATCTCTGTGAGCCGAGAAGCGTTGTTCCTCAATTTCCTTGATGTGTTATGAAAATTTTCGGCAAATCTCACTTACAGGCACGTAACTAAGTCGTTCCGAACGAAGGAAACTTGCGTACATAGCGATCTTATCTCTGTGAGCCGAGAAGCGTTGTTCCTCAATTTCCTTGATGTGTTATGAAAATTTTCGGCAAATCTCACTTACAGGCACGTAACTAAGTCGTTCCGAACGAAGGAAACTTGCGTACATAGCGATCTTATCTCTGTGAGCCGAGAAGCGTTGTTCCTCAATTTCCTTGATGTGTTATGAAAATTTTCGGCAAATCTCACTTACAGGCACGTAACTAAGTCGTTCCGAACGAAGGAAACTTGCGTACATAGCGATCTTATCTCTGTGAGCCGAGAAGCGTTGTTCCTCAATTTCCTTGATGTGTTATGAAAATTTTCGGCAAATCTCACTTACAGGCACGTAACTAAGTCGTTCCGAACGAAGGAAACTTGCGTACATAGCGATCTTATCTCTGTGAGCCGAGAAGCGTTGTTCCTCAATTTCCTTGATGTGTTATGAAAATTTTCGGCAAATCTCACTTACAGGCACGTAACTAAGTCGTTCCGAACGAAGGAAACTTGCGTACATAGCGATCTTATCTCTGTGAGCCGAGAAGCGTTGTTCCTCAATTTCCTTGATGTGTTATGAAAATTTTCGGCAAATCTCACTTACAGGCACGTAACTAAGTCGTTCCGAACGAAGGAAACTTGCGTACATAGCGATCTTATCTCTGTGAGCCGAGAAGCGTTGTTCCTCAATTTCCTTGATGTGTTATGAAAATTTTCGGCAAATCTCACTTACAGGCACGTAACTAAGTCGTTCCGAACGAAGGAAACTTGCGTACATAGCGATCTTATCTCTGTGAGCCGAGAAGCGTTGTTCCTCAATTTCCTTGATGTGTTATGAAAATTTTCGGCAAATCTCACTTACAGGCACGTAACTAAGTCGTTCCGAACGAAGGAAACTTGCGTACATAGCGATCTTATCTCTGTGAGCCGAGAAGCGTTGTTCCTCAATTTCCTTGATGTGTTATGAAAATTTTCGGCAAATCTCACTTACAGGCACGTAACTAAGTCGTTCCGAACGAAGGAAACTTGCGTACATAGCGATCTTATCTCTGTGAGCCGAGAAGCGTTGTTCCTCAATTTCCTTGATGTGTTATGAAAATTTTCGGCAAATCTCACTTACAGGCACGTAACTAAGTCGTTCCGAACGAAGGAAACTTGCGTACATAGCGATCTTATCTCTGTGAGCCGAGAAGCGTTGTTCCTCAATTTCCTTGATGTGTTATGAAAATTTTCGGCAAATCTCACTTACAGGCACGTAACTAAGTCGTTCCGAACGAAGGAAACTTGCGTACATAGCGATCTTATCTCTGTGAGCCGAGAAGCGTTGTTCCTCAATTTCCTTGATGTGTTATGAAAATTTTCGGCAAATCTCACTTACAGGCACGTAACTAAGTCGTTCCGAACGAAGGAAACTTGCGTACATAGCGATCTTATCTCTGTGAGCCGAGAAGCGTTGTTCCTCAATTTCCTTGATGTGTTATGAAAATTTTCGGCAAATCTCACTTACAGGCACGTAACTAAGTCGTTCCGAACGAAGGAAACTTGCGTACATAGCGATCTTATCTCTGTGAGCCGAGAAGCGTTGTTCCTCAATTTCCTTGATGTGTTATGAAAATTTTCGGCAAATCTCACTTACAGGCACGTAACTAAGTCGTTCCGAACGAAGGAAACTTGCGTACATAGCGATCTTATCTCTGTGAGCCGAGAAGCGTTGTTCCTCAATTTCCTTGATGTGTTATGAAAATTTTCGGCAAATCTCACTTACAGGCACGTAACTAAGTCGTTCCGAACGAAGGAAACTTGCGTACATAGCGATCTTATCTCTGTGAGCCGAGAAGCGTTGTTCCTCAATTTCCTTGATGTGTTATGAAAATTTTCGGCAAATCTCACTTACAGGCACGTAACTAAGTCGTTCCGAACGAAGGAAACTTGCGTACATAGCGATCTTATCTCTGTGAGCCGAGAAGCGTTGTTCCTCAATTTCCTTGATGTGTTATGAAAATTTTCGGCAAATCTCACTTACAGGCACGTAACTAAGTCGTTCCGAACGAAGGAAACTTGCGTACATAGCGATCTTATCTCTGTGAGCCGAGAAGCGTTGTTCCTCAATTTCCTTGATGTGTTATGAAAATTTTCGGCAAATCTCACTTACAGGCACGTAACTAAGTCGTTCCGAACGAAGGAAACTTGCGTACATAGCGATCTTATCTCTGTGAGCCGAGAAGCGTTGTTCCTCAATTTCCTTGATGTGTTATGAAAATTTTCGGCAAATCTCACTTACAGGCACGTAACTAAGTCGTTCCGAACGAAGGAAACTTGCGTACATAGCGATCTTATCTCTGTGAGCCGAGAAGCGTTGTTCCTCAATTTCCTTGATGTGTTATGAAAATTTTCGGCAAATCTCACTTACAGGCACGTAACTAAGTCGTTCCGAACGAAGGAAACTTGCGTACATAGCGATCTTATCTCTGTGAGCCGAGAAGCGTTGTTCCTCAATTTCCTTGATGTGTTATGAAAATTTTCGGCAAATCTCACTTACAGGCACGTAACTAAGTCGTTCCGAACGAAGGAAACTTGCGTACATAGCGATCTTATCTCTGTGAGCCGAGAAGCGTTGTTCCTCAATTTCCTTGATGTGTTATGAAAATTTTCGGCAAATCTCACTTACAGGCACGTAACTAAGTCGTTCCGAACGAAGGAAACTTGCGTACATAGCGATCTTATCTCTGTGAGCCGAGAAGCGTTGTTCCTCAATTTCCTTGATGTGTTATGAAAATTTTCGGCAAATCTCACTTACAGGCACGTAACTAAGTCGTTCCGAACGAAGGAAACTTGCGTACATAGCGATCTTATCTCTGTGAGCCGAGAAGCGTTGTTCCTCAATTTCCTTGATGTGTTATGAAAATTTTCGGCAAATCTCACTTACAGGCACGTAACTAAGTCGTTCCGAACGAAGGAAACTTGCGTACATAGCGATCTTATCTCTGTGAGCCGAGAAGCGTTGTTCCTCAATTTCCTTGATGTGTTATGAAAATTTTCGGCAAATCTCACTTACAGGCACGTAACTAAGTCGTTCCGAACGAAGGAAACTTGCGTACATAGCGATCTTATCTCTGTGAGCCGAGAAGCGTTGTTCCTCAATTTCCTTGATGTGTTATGAAAATTTTCGGCAAATCTCACTTACAGGCACGTAACTAAGTCGTTCCGAACGAAGGAAACTTGCGTACATAGCGATCTTATCTCTGTGAGCCGAGAAGCGTTGTTCCTCAATTTCCTTGATGTGTTATGAAAATTTTCGGCAAATCTCACTTACAGGCACGTAACTAAGTCGTTCCGAACGAAGGAAACTTGCGTACATAGCGATCTTATCTCTGTGAGCCGAGAAGCGTTGTTCCTCAATTTCCTTGATGTGTTATGAAAATTTTCGGCAAATCTCACTTACAGGCACGTAACTAAGTCGTTCCGAACGAAGGAAACTTGCGTACATAGCGATCTTATCTCTGTGAGCCGAGAAGCGTTGTTCCTCAATTTCCTTGATGTGTTATGAAAATTTTCGGCAAATCTCACTTACAGGCACGTAACTAAGTCGTTCCGAACGAAGGAAACTTGCGTACATAGCGATCTTATCTCTGTGAGCCGAGAAGCGTTGTTCCTCAATTTCCTTGATGTGTTATGAAAATTTTCGGCAAATCTCACTTACAGGCACGTAACTAAGTCGTTCCGAACGAAGGAAACTTGCGTACATAGCGATCTTATCTCTGTGAGCCGAGAAGCGTTGTTCCTCAATTTCCTTGATGTGTTATGAAAATTTTCGGCAAATCTCACTTACAGGCACGTAACTAAGTCGTTCCGAACGAAGGAAACTTGCGTACATAGCGATCTTATCTCTGTGAGCCGAGAAGCGTTGTTCCTCAATTTCCTTGATGTGTTATGAAAATTTTCGGCAAATCTCACTTACAGGCACGTAACTAAGTCGTTCCGAACGAAGGAAACTTGCGTACATAGCGATCTTATCTCTGTGAGCCGAGAAGCGTTGTTCCTCAATTTCCTTGATGTGTTATGAAAATTTTCGGCAAATCTCACTTACAGGCACGTAACTAAGTCGTTCCGAACGAAGGAAACTTGCGTACATAGCGATCTTATCTCTGTGAGCCGAGAAGCGTTGTTCCTCAATTTCCTTGATGTGTTATGAAAATTTTCGGCAAATCTCACTTACAGGCACGTAACTAAGTCGTTCCGAACGAAGGAAACTTGCGTACATAGCGATCTTATCTCTGTGAGCCGAGAAGCGTTGTTCCTCAATTTCCTTGATGTGTTATGAAAATTTTCGGCAAATCTCACTTACAGGCACGTAACTAAGTCGTTCCGAACGAAGGAAACTTGCGTACATAGCGATCTTATCTCTGTGAGCCGAGAAGCGTTGTTCCTCAATTTCCTTGATGTGTTATGAAAATTTTCGGCAAATCTCACTTACAGGCACGTAACTAAGTCGTTCCGAACGAAGGAAACTTGCGTACATAGCGATCTTATCTCTGTGAGCCGAGAAGCGTTGTTCCTCAATTTCCTTGATGTGTTATGAAAATTTTCGGCAAATCTCACTTACAGGCACGTAACTAAGTCGTTCCGAACGAAGGAAACTTGCGTACATAGCGATCTTATCTCTGTGAGCCGAGAAGCGTTGTTCCTCAATTTCCTTGATGTGTTATGAAAATTTTCGGCAAATCTCACTTACAGGCACGTAACTAAGTCGTTCCGAACGAAGGAAACTTGCGTACATAGCGATCTTATCTCTGTGAGCCGAGAAGCGTTGTTCCTCAATTTCCTTGATGTGTTATGAAAATTTTCGGCAAATCTCACTTACAGGCACGTAACTAAGTCGTTCCGAACGAAGGAAACTTGCGTACATAGCGATCTTATCTCTGTGAGCCGAGAAGCGTTGTTCCTCAATTTCCTTGATGTGTTATGAAAATTTTCGGCAAATCTCACTTACAGGCACGTAACTAAGTCGTTCCGAACGAAGGAAACTTGCGTACATAGCGATCTTATCTCTGTGAGCCGAGAAGCGTTGTTCCTCAATTTCCTTGATGTGTTATGAAAATTTTCGGCAAATCTCACTTACAGGCACGTAACTAAGTCGTTCCGAACGAAGGAAACTTGCGTACATAGCGATCTTATCTCTGTGAGCCGAGAAGCGTTGTTCCTCAATTTCCTTGATGTGTTATGAAAATTTTCGGCAAATCTCACTTACAGGCACGTAACTAAGTCGTTCCGAACGAAGGAAACTTGCGTACATAGCGATCTTATCTCTGTGAGCCGAGAAGCGTTGTTCCTCAATTTCCTTGATGTGTTATGAAAATTTTCGGCAAATCTCACTTACAGGCACGTAACTAAGTCGTTCCGAACGAAGGAAACTTGCGTACATAGCGATCTTATCTCTGTGAGCCGAGAAGCGTTGTTCCTCAATTTCCTTGATGTGTTATGAAAATTTTCGGCAAATCTCACTTACAGGCACGTAACTAAGTCGTTCCGAACGAAGGAAACTTGCGTACATAGCGATCTTATCTCTGTGAGCCGAGAAGCGTTGTTCCTCAATTTCCTTGATGTGTTATGAAAATTTTCGGCAAATCTCACTTACAGGCACGTAACTAAGTCGTTCCGAACGAAGGAAACTTGCGTACATAGCGATCTTATCTCTGTGAGCCGAGAAGCGTTGTTCCTCAATTTCCTTGATGTGTTATGAAAATTTTCGGCAAATCTCACTTACAGGCACGTAACTAAGTCGTTCCGAACGAAGGAAACTTGCGTACATAGCGATCTTATCTCTGTGAGCCGAGAAGCGTTGTTCCTCAATTTCCTTGATGTGTTATGAAAATTTTCGGCAAATCTCACTTACAGGCACGTAACTAAGTCGTTCCGAACGAAGGAAACTTGCGTACATAGCGATCTTATCTCTGTGAGCCGAGAAGCGTTGTTCCTCAATTTCCTTGATGTGTTATGAAAATTTTCGGCAAATCTCACTTACAGGCACGTAACTAAGTCGTTCCGAACGAAGGAAACTTGCGTACATAGCGATCTTATCTCTGTGAGCCGAGAAGCGTTGTTCCTCAATTTCCTTGATGTGTTATGAAAATTTTCGGCAAATCTCACTTACAGGCACGTAACTAAGTCGTTCCGAACGAAGGAAACTTGCGTACATAGCGATCTTATCTCTGTGAGCCGAGAAGCGTTGTTCCTCAATTTCCTTGATGTGTTATGAAAATTTTCGGCAAATCTCACTTACAGGCACGTAACTAAGTCGTTCCGAACGAAGGAAACTTGCGTACATAGCGATCTTATCTCTGTGAGCCGAGAAGCGTTGTTCCTCAATTTCCTTGATGTGTTATGAAAATTTTCGGCAAATCTCACTTACAGGCACGTAACTAAGTCGTTCCGAACGAAGGAAACTTGCGTACATAGCGATCTTATCTCTGTGAGCCGAGAAGCGTTGTTCCTCAATTTCCTTGATGTGTTATGAAAATTTTCGGCAAATCTCACTTACAGGCACGTAACTAAGTCGTTCCGAACGAAGGAAACTTGCGTACATAGCGATCTTATCTCTGTGAGCCGAGAAGCGTTGTTCCTCAATTTCCTTGATGTGTTATGAAAATTTTCGGCAAATCTCACTTACAGGCACGTAACTAAGTCGTTCCGAACGAAGGAAACTTGCGTACATAGCGATCTTATCTCTGTGAGCCGAGAAGCGTTGTTCCTCAATTTCCTTGATGTGTTATGAAAATTTTCGGCAAATCTCACTTACAGGCACGTAACTAAGTCGTTCCGAACGAAGGAAACTTGCGTACATAGCGATCTTATCTCTGTGAGCCGAGAAGCGTTGTTCCTCAATTTCCTTGATGTGTTATGAAAATTTTCGGCAAATCTCACTTACAGGCACGTAACTAAGTCGTTCCGAACGAAGGAAACTTGCGTACATAGCGATCTTATCTCTGTGAGCCGAGAAGCGTTGTTCCTCAATTTCCTTGATGTGTTATGAAAATTTTCGGCAAATCTCACTTACAGGCACGTAACTAAGTCGTTCCGAACGAAGGAAACTTGCGTACATAGCGATCTTATCTCTGTGAGCCGAGAAGCGTTGTTCCTCAATTTCCTTGATGTGTTATGAAAATTTTCGGCAAATCTCACTTACAGGCACGTAACTAAGTCGTTCCGAACGAAGGAAACTTGCGTACATAGCGATCTTATCTCTGTGAGCCGAGAAGCGTTGTTCCTCAATTTCCTTGATGTGTTATGAAAATTTTCGGCAAATCTCACTTACAGGCACGTAACTAAGTCGTTCCGAACGAAGGAAACTTGCGTACATAGCGATCTTATCTCTGTGAGCCGAGAAGCGTTGTTCCTCAATTTCCTTGATGTGTTATGAAAATTTTCGGCAAATCTCACTTACAGGCACGTAACTAAGTCGTTCCGAACGAAGGAAACTTGCGTACATAGCGATCTTATCTCTGTGAGCCGAGAAGCGTTGTTCCTCAATTTCCTTGATGTGTTATGAAAATTTTCGGCAAATCTCACTTACAGGCACGTAACTAAGTCGTTCCGAACGAAGGAAACTTGCGTACATAGCGATCTTATCTCTGTGAGCCGAGAAGCGTTGTTCCTCAATTTCCTTGATGTGTTATGAAAATTTTCGGCAAATCTCACTTACAGGCACGTAACTAAGTCGTTCCGAACGAAGGAAACTTGCGTACATAGCGATCTTATCTCTGTGAGCCGAGAAGCGTTGTTCCTCAATTTCCTTGATGTGTTATGAAAATTTTCGGCAAATCTCACTTACAGGCACGTAACTAAGTCGTTCCGAACGAAGGAAACTTGCGTACATAGCGATCTTATCTCTGTGAGCCGAGAAGCGTTGTTCCTCAATTTCCTTGATGTGTTATGAAAATTTTCGGCAAATCTCACTTACAGGCACGTAACTAAGTCGTTCCGAACGAAGGAAACTTGCGTACATAGCGATCTTATCTCTGTGAGCCGAGAAGCGTTGTTCCTCAATTTCCTTGATGTGTTATGAAAATTTTCGGCAAATCTCACTTACAGGCACGTAACTAAGTCGTTCCGAACGAAGGAAACTTGCGTACATAGCGATCTTATCTCTGTGAGCCGAGAAGCGTTGTTCCTCAATTTCCTTGATGTGTTATGAAAATTTTCGGCAAATCTCACTTACAGGCACGTAACTAAGTCGTTCCGAACGAAGGAAACTTGCGTACATAGCGATCTTATCTCTGTGAGCCGAGAAGCGTTGTTCCTCAATTTCCTTGATGTGTTATGAAAATTTTCGGCAAATCTCACTTACAGGCACGTAACTAAGTCGTTCCGAACGAAGGAAACTTGCGTACATAGCGATCTTATCTCTGTGAGCCGAGAAGCGTTGTTCCTCAATTTCCTTGATGTGTTATGAAAATTTTCGGCAAATCTCACTTACAGGCACGTAACTAAGTCGTTCCGAACGAAGGAAACTTGCGTACATAGCGATCTTATCTCTGTGAGCCGAGAAGCGTTGTTCCTCAATTTCCTTGATGTGTTATGAAAATTTTCGGCAAATCTCACTTACAGGCACGTAACTAAGTCGTTCCGAACGAAGGAAACTTGCGTACATAGCGATCTTATCTCTGTGAGCCGAGAAGCGTTGTTCCTCAATTTCCTTGATGTGTTATGAAAATTTTCGGCAAATCTCACTTACAGGCACGTAACTAAGTCGTTCCGAACGAAGGAAACTTGCGTACATAGCGATCTTATCTCTGTGAGCCGAGAAGCGTTGTTCCTCAATTTCCTTGATGTGTTATGAAAATTTTCGGCAAATCTCACTTACAGGCACGTAACTAAGTCGTTCCGAACGAAGGAAACTTGCGTACATAGCGATCTTATCTCTGTGAGCCGAGAAGCGTTGTTCCTCAATTTCCTTGATGTGTTATGAAAATTTTCGGCAAATCTCACTTACAGGCACGTAACTAAGTCGTTCCGAACGAAGGAAACTTGCGTACATAGCGATCTTATCTCTGTGAGCCGAGAAGCGTTGTTCCTCAATTTCCTTGATGTGTTATGAAAATTTTCGGCAAATCTCACTTACAGGCACGTAACTAAGTCGTTCCGAACGAAGGAAACTTGCGTACATAGCGATCTTATCTCTGTGAGCCGAGAAGCGTTGTTCCTCAATTTCCTTGATGTGTTATGAAAATTTTCGGCAAATCTCACTTACAGGCACGTAACTAAGTCGTTCCGAACGAAGGAAACTTGCGTACATAGCGATCTTATCTCTGTGAGCCGAGAAGCGTTGTTCCTCAATTTCCTTGATGTGTTATGAAAATTTTCGGCAAATCTCACTTACAGGCACGTAACTAAGTCGTTCCGAACGAAGGAAACTTGCGTACATAGCGATCTTATCTCTGTGAGCCGAGAAGCGTTGTTCCTCAATTTCCTTGATGTGTTATGAAAATTTTCGGCAAATCTCACTTACAGGCACGTAACTAAGTCGTTCCGAACGAAGGAAACTTGCGTACATAGCGATCTTATCTCTGTGAGCCGAGAAGCGTTGTTCCTCAATTTCCTTGATGTGTTATGAAAATTTTCGGCAAATCTCACTTACAGGCACGTAACTAAGTCGTTCCGAACGAAGGAAACTTGCGTACATAGCGATCTTATCTCTGTGAGCCGAGAAGCGTTGTTCCTCAATTTCCTTGATGTGTTATGAAAATTTTCGGCAAATCTCACTTACAGGCACGTAACTAAGTCGTTCCGAACGAAGGAAACTTGCGTACATAGCGATCTTATCTCTGTGAGCCGAGAAGCGTTGTTCCTCAATTTCCTTGATGTGTTATGAAAATTTTCGGCAAATCTCACTTACAGGCACGTAACTAAGTCGTTCCGAACGAAGGAAACTTGCGTACATAGCGATCTTATCTCTGTGAGCCGAGAAGCGTTGTTCCTCAATTTCCTTGATGTGTTATGAAAATTTTCGGCAAATCTCACTTACAGGCACGTAACTAAGTCGTTCCGAACGAAGGAAACTTGCGTACATAGCGATCTTATCTCTGTGAGCCGAGAAGCGTTGTTCCTCAATTTCCTTGATGTGTTATGAAAATTTTCGGCAAATCTCACTTACAGGCACGTAACTAAGTCGTTCCGAACGAAGGAAACTTGCGTACATAGCGATCTTATCTCTGTGAGCCGAGAAGCGTTGTTCCTCAATTTCCTTGATGTGTTATGAAAATTTTCGGCAAATCTCACTTACAGGCACGTAACTAAGTCGTTCCGAACGAAGGAAACTTGCGTACATAGCGATCTTATCTCTGTGAGCCGAGAAGCGTTGTTCCTCAATTTCCTTGATGTGTTATGAAAATTTTCGGCAAATCTCACTTACAGGCACGTAACTAAGTCGTTCCGAACGAAGGAAACTTGCGTACATAGCGATCTTATCTCTGTGAGCCGAGAAGCGTTGTTCCTCAATTTCCTTGATGTGTTATGAAAATTTTCGGCAAATCTCACTTACAGGCACGTAACTAAGTCGTTCCGAACGAAGGAAACTTGCGTACATAGCGATCTTATCTCTGTGAGCCGAGAAGCGTTGTTCCTCAATTTCCTTGATGTGTTATGAAAATTTTCGGCAAATCTCACTTACAGGCACGTAACTAAGTCGTTCCGAACGAAGGAAACTTGCGTACATAGCGATCTTATCTCTGTGAGCCGAGAAGCGTTGTTCCTCAATTTCCTTGATGTGTTATGAAAATTTTCGGCAAATCTCACTTACAGGCACGTAACTAAGTCGTTCCGAACGAAGGAAACTTGCGTACATAGCGATCTTATCTCTGTGAGCCGAGAAGCGTTGTTCCTCAATTTCCTTGATGTGTTATGAAAATTTTCGGCAAATCTCACTTACAGGCACGTAACTAAGTCGTTCCGAACGAAGGAAACTTGCGTACATAGCGATCTTATCTCTGTGAGCCGAGAAGCGTTGTTCCTCAATTTCCTTGATGTGTTATGAAAATTTTCGGCAAATCTCACTTACAGGCACGTAACTAAGTCGTTCCGAACGAAGGAAACTTGCGTACATAGCGATCTTATCTCTGTGAGCCGAGAAGCGTTGTTCCTCAATTTCCTTGATGTGTTATGAAAATTTTCGGCAAATCTCACTTACAGGCACGTAACTAAGTCGTTCCGAACGAAGGAAACTTGCGTACATAGCGATCTTATCTCTGTGAGCCGAGAAGCGTTGTTCCTCAATTTCCTTGATGTGTTATGAAAATTTTCGGCAAATCTCACTTACAGGCACGTAACTAAGTCGTTCCGAACGAAGGAAACTTGCGTACATAGCGATCTTATCTCTGTGAGCCGAGAAGCGTTGTTCCTCAATTTCCTTGATGTGTTATGAAAATTTTCGGCAAATCTCACTTACAGGCACGTAACTAAGTCGTTCCGAACGAAGGAAACTTGCGTACATAGCGATCTTATCTCTGTGAGCCGAGAAGCGTTGTTCCTCAATTTCCTTGATGTGTTATGAAAATTTTCGGCAAATCTCACTTACAGGCACGTAACTAAGTCGTTCCGAACGAAGGAAACTTGCGTACATAGCGATCTTATCTCTGTGAGCCGAGAAGCGTTGTTCCTCAATTTCCTTGATGTGTTATGAAAATTTTCGGCAAATCTCACTTACAGGCACGTAACTAAGTCGTTCCGAACGAAGGAAACTTGCGTACATAGCGATCTTATCTCTGTGAGCCGAGAAGCGTTGTTCCTCAATTTCCTTGATGTGTTATGAAAATTTTCGGCAAATCTCACTTACAGGCACGTAACTAAGTCGTTCCGAACGAAGGAAACTTGCGTACATAGCGATCTTATCTCTGTGAGCCGAGAAGCGTTGTTCCTCAATTTCCTTGATGTGTTATGAAAATTTTCGGCAAATCTCACTTACAGGCACGTAACTAAGTCGTTCCGAACGAAGGAAACTTGCGTACATAGCGATCTTATCTCTGTGAGCCGAGAAGCGTTGTTCCTCAATTTCCTTGATGTGTTATGAAAATTTTCGGCAAATCTCACTTACAGGCACGTAACTAAGTCGTTCCGAACGAAGGAAACTTGCGTACATAGCGATCTTATCTCTGTGAGCCGAGAAGCGTTGTTCCTCAATTTCCTTGATGTGTTATGAAAATTTTCGGCAAATCTCACTTACAGGCACGTAACTAAGTCGTTCCGAACGAAGGAAACTTGCGTACATAGCGATCTTATCTCTGTGAGCCGAGAAGCGTTGTTCCTCAATTTCCTTGATGTGTTATGAAAATTTTCGGCAAATCTCACTTACAGGCACGTAACTAAGTCGTTCCGAACGAAGGAAACTTGCGTACATAGCGATCTTATCTCTGTGAGCCGAGAAGCGTTGTTCCTCAATTTCCTTGATGTGTTATGAAAATTTTCGGCAAATCTCACTTACAGGCACGTAACTAAGTCGTTCCGAACGAAGGAAACTTGCGTACATAGCGATCTTATCTCTGTGAGCCGAGAAGCGTTGTTCCTCAATTTCCTTGATGTGTTATGAAAATTTTCGGCAAATCTCACTTACAGGCACGTAACTAAGTCGTTCCGAACGAAGGAAACTTGCGTACATAGCGATCTTATCTCTGTGAGCCGAGAAGCGTTGTTCCTCAATTTCCTTGATGTGTTATGAAAATTTTCGGCAAATCTCACTTACAGGCACGTAACTAAGTCGTTCCGAACGAAGGAAACTTGCGTACATAGCGATCTTATCTCTGTGAGCCGAGAAGCGTTGTTCCTCAATTTCCTTGATGTGTTATGAAAATTTTCGGCAAATCTCACTTACAGGCACGTAACTAAGTCGTTCCGAACGAAGGAAACTTGCGTACATAGCGATCTTATCTCTGTGAGCCGAGAAGCGTTGTTCCTCAATTTCCTTGATGTGTTATGAAAATTTTCGGCAAATCTCACTTACAGGCACGTAACTAAGTCGTTCCGAACGAAGGAAACTTGCGTACATAGCGATCTTATCTCTGTGAGCCGAGAAGCGTTGTTCCTCAATTTCCTTGATGTGTTATGAAAATTTTCGGCAAATCTCACTTACAGGCACGTAACTAAGTCGTTCCGAACGAAGGAAACTTGCGTACATAGCGATCTTATCTCTGTGAGCCGAGAAGCGTTGTTCCTCAATTTCCTTGATGTGTTATGAAAATTTTCGGCAAATCTCACTTACAGGCACGTAACTAAGTCGTTCCGAACGAAGGAAACTTGCGTACATAGCGATCTTATCTCTGTGAGCCGAGAAGCGTTGTTCCTCAATTTCCTTGATGTGTTATGAAAATTTTCGGCAAATCTCACTTACAGGCACGTAACTAAGTCGTTCCGAACGAAGGAAACTTGCGTACATAGCGATCTTATCTCTGTGAGCCGAGAAGCGTTGTTCCTCAATTTCCTTGATGTGTTATGAAAATTTTCGGCAAATCTCACTTACAGGCACGTAACTAAGTCGTTCCGAACGAAGGAAACTTGCGTACATAGCGATCTTATCTCTGTGAGCCGAGAAGCGTTGTTCCTCAATTTCCTTGATGTGTTATGAAAATTTTCGGCAAATCTCACTTACAGGCACGTAACTAAGTCGTTCCGAACGAAGGAAACTTGCGTACATAGCGATCTTATCTCTGTGAGCCGAGAAGCGTTGTTCCTCAATTTCCTTGATGTGTTATGAAAATTTTCGGCAAATCTCACTTACAGGCACGTAACTAAGTCGTTCCGAACGAAGGAAACTTGCGTACATAGCGATCTTATCTCTGTGAGCCGAGAAGCGTTGTTCCTCAATTTCCTTGATGTGTTATGAAAATTTTCGGCAAATCTCACTTACAGGCACGTAACTAAGTCGTTCCGAACGAAGGAAACTTGCGTACATAGCGATCTTATCTCTGTGAGCCGAGAAGCGTTGTTCCTCAATTTCCTTGATGTGTTATGAAAATTTTCGGCAAATCTCACTTACAGGCACGTAACTAAGTCGTTCCGAACGAAGGAAACTTGCGTACATAGCGATCTTATCTCTGTGAGCCGAGAAGCGTTGTTCCTCAATTTCCTTGATGTGTTATGAAAATTTTCGGCAAATCTCACTTACAGGCACGTAACTAAGTCGTTCCGAACGAAGGAAACTTGCGTACATAGCGATCTTATCTCTGTGAGCCGAGAAGCGTTGTTCCTCAATTTCCTTGATGTGTTATGAAAATTTTCGGCAAATCTCACTTACAGGCACGTAACTAAGTCGTTCCGAACGAAGGAAACTTGCGTACATAGCGATCTTATCTCTGTGAGCCGAGAAGCGTTGTTCCTCAATTTCCTTGATGTGTTATGAAAATTTTCGGCAAATCTCACTTACAGGCACGTAACTAAGTCGTTCCGAACGAAGGAAACTTGCGTACATAGCGATCTTATCTCTGTGAGCCGAGAAGCGTTGTTCCTCAATTTCCTTGATGTGTTATGAAAATTTTCGGCAAATCTCACTTACAGGCACGTAACTAAGTCGTTCCGAACGAAGGAAACTTGCGTACATAGCGATCTTATCTCTGTGAGCCGAGAAGCGTTGTTCCTCAATTTCCTTGATGTGTTATGAAAATTTTCGGCAAATCTCACTTACAGGCACGTAACTAAGTCGTTCCGAACGAAGGAAACTTGCGTACATAGCGATCTTATCTCTGTGAGCCGAGAAGCGTTGTTCCTCAATTTCCTTGATGTGTTATGAAAATTTTCGGCAAATCTCACTTACAGGCACGTAACTAAGTCGTTCCGAACGAAGGAAACTTGCGTACATAGCGATCTTATCTCTGTGAGCCGAGAAGCGTTGTTCCTCAATTTCCTTGATGTGTTATGAAAATTTTCGGCAAATCTCACTTACAGGCACGTAACTAAGTCGTTCCGAACGAAGGAAACTTGCGTACATAGCGATCTTATCTCTGTGAGCCGAGAAGCGTTGTTCCTCAATTTCCTTGATGTGTTATGAAAATTTTCGGCAAATCTCACTTACAGGCACGTAACTAAGTCGTTCCGAACGAAGGAAACTTGCGTACATAGCGATCTTATCTCTGTGAGCCGAGAAGCGTTGTTCCTCAATTTCCTTGATGTGTTATGAAAATTTTCGGCAAATCTCACTTACAGGCACGTAACTAAGTCGTTCCGAACGAAGGAAACTTGCGTACATAGCGATCTTAGCTCTGTGAGCCGAGAAGCGTTGTTCCTCAATTTCCTTGATGTGTTATGAAAATTTTCGGCAAATCTCACTTACAGGCACGTAACTAAGTCGTTCCGAACGAAGGAAACTTGCGTACATAGCGATCTTATCTCTGTGAGCCGAGAAGCGTTGTTCCTCAATTTCCTTGATGTGTTATGAAAATTTTCGGCAAATCTCACTTACAGGCACGTAACTAAGTCGTTCCGAACGAAGGAAACTTGCGTACATAGCGATCTTATCTCTGTGAGCCGAGAAGCGTTGTTCCTCAATTTCCTTGATGTGTTATGAAAATTTTCGGCAAATCTCACTTACAGGCACGTAACTAAGTCGTTCCGAACGAAGGAAACTTGCGTACATAGCGATCTTATCTCTGTGAGCCGAGAAGCGTTGTTCCTCAATTTCCTTGATGTGTTATGAAAATTTTCGGCAAATCTCACTTACAGGCACGTAACTAAGTCGTTCCGAACGAAGGAAACTTGCGTACATAGCGATCTTATCTCTGTGAGCCGAGAAGCGTTGTTCCTCAATTTCCTTGATGTGTTATGAAAATTTTCGGCAAATCTCACTTACAGGCACGTAACTAAGTCGTTCCGAACGAAGGAAACTTGCGTACATAGCGATCTTATCTCTGTGAGCCGAGAAGCGTTGTTCCTCAATTTCCTTGATGTGTTATGAAAATTTTCGGCAAATCTCACTTACAGGCACGTAACTAAGTCGTTCCGAACGAAGGAAACTTGCGTACATAGCGATCTTATCTCTGTGAGCCGAGAAGCGTTGTTCCTCAATTTCCTTGATGTGTTATGAAAATTTTCGGCAAATCTCACTTACAGGCACGTAACTAAGTCGTTCCGAACGAAGGAAACTTGCGTACATAGCGATCTTATCTCTGTGAGCCGAGAAGCGTTGTTCCTCAATTTCCTTGATGTGTTATGAAAATTTTCGGCAAATCTCACTTACAGGCACGTAACTAAGTCGTTCCGAACGAAGGAAACTTGCGTACATAGCGATCTTATCTCTGTGAGCCGAGAAGCGTTGTTCCTCAATTTCCTTGATGTGTTATGAAAATTTTCGGCAAATCTCACTTACAGGCACGTAACTAAGTCGTTCCGAACGAAGGAAACTTGCGTACATAGCGATCTTATCTCTGTGAGCCGAGAAGCGTTGTTCCTCAATTTCCTTGATGTGTTATGAAAATTTTCGGCAAATCTCACTTACAGGAACGTAACTAAGTCGTTCCGAACGAAGGAAACTTGCGTACATAGCGATCTTATCTCTGTGAGCCGAGAAGCGTTGTTCCTCAATTTCCTTGATGTGTTATGAAAATTTTCGGCAAATCTCACTTACAGGCACGTAACTAAGTCGTTCCGAACGAAGGAAACTTGCGTACATAGCGATCTTATCTCTGTGAGCCGAGAAGCGTTGTTCCTCAATTTCCTTGATGTGTTATGAAAATTTTCGGCAAATCTCACTTACAGGAACGTAACTAAGTCGTTCCGAACGAAGGAAACTTGCGTACATAGCGATCTTATCTCTGTGAGCCGAGAAGCGTTGTTCCTCAATTTCCTTGATGTGTTATGAAAATTTTCGGCAAATCTCACTTACAGGAACGTAACTAAGTCGTTCCGAACGAAGGAAACTTGCGTACATAGCGATCTTATCTCTGTGAGCCGAGAAGCGTTGTTCCTCAATTTCCTTGATGTGTTATGAAAATTTTCGGCAAATCTCACTTACAGGAACGTAACTAAGTCGTTCCGAACGAAGGAAACTTGCGTACATAGCGATCTTATCTCTGTGAGCCGAGAAGCGTTGTTCCTCAATTTCCTTGATGTGTTATGAAAATTTTGGCAAATCTCACTTACAGAAACGTAACTAAGTCGTTCCGAACGAAGGAAACTTGCGTACATAACGATCTTAT
>JAXRKO010000235.1:0-74264 GCA_037039905.1 Formica aserva | reverse complement strand
ATTAATGTAATAGACTTCCAAGCTATAGAAGTGGATATTTGAATTAATCGCAAGTAATTATGGATGCGTAGGAGATCAGGAATTGCCGGGAAAATGGCTAACGAAAAGGATTGTTCTTGGTGATGATTACCAGAATAATACTCCGTGGCTGGTGAATAACTTGAAAATATATATTTCACCAAATGCACAAACGGATACAAATCTTTTAGTGCCGGTCTACAATAGGTGATTTAAGCCCTAAGCCTTAAGAAATTGACTAATCACAGTCGAGTATTCTCCTCATACTTGACAATGATTAGTCAATTTCTTAAGGCTTAAGGCTTAAATCACCTATTGTAGACCGGCACTTAGGGCCAATTTCACCAAGTCCGGTTAGATTAATGCCCGTATCAGACTACGCATTGAAAATTAAAGATTGAAGATTAAAGATTGAAATTTGACTAATCAGAACAAAAGAGACTAAAATTTCTTTGTCCTGATTGGTCAAATTTCAATCTTCAATCTTCAATCTTAATCTTCAATGCGTAGTCTGATACGGGCTTTAGGGTCGACAGTGTGGCGTTCCTGCGGCTGATTTCAAAATCATTTTTGTTACCAACTTCATGAAATATATTTGTAACCATTTTCACACATTTCATTTATTGATTTAACACTTTACATAACAACATATTAAACATACGACAAATTATGTAACATTCATTCGTTCGTTCATTGACCATCAATCTGTACACATCTCACTCGTGAATTAAATATTTTATTACTAAACAGTAAAGTCTAGTGATTTAACTATAACGCTACCACAACTGGTGACCCCGACGTGATCACGGGCTTTTGAGAATTCACGTTCAAGCGTGGCGAATTTGAATCAGTGATCCGCGAATTTAGTGAGCCATCGAGTTTCGAGTTCCGCTGTGATTCTTGTGTGGTTTGTGGCTTGTGTTCTTCGAGTCGACGAGATTTTCGAGTCATCGAATTTCCAAGGACAGCGAACTACTAGACTTCTGAAATTCACAACGCAGAGTATTGACAGAGTTTGACGATGCCTTTGGACAAATCTTCGACTTCGAATCCTACAGCGTCAGCATCAGTTCCATCGGCTGGAGAACATCATCAACGTTTGACGAATCCGACACAAACTCTTGCCAGTAATGAGCCTCATCAACAAGGTCAGCCAAACGAGATCCATTCTAACGAATTTCGCCTTGTTAAATAGCCGAATTTTTGGCATAAGCAGCCTAAATTGTGGTTTGCTCAATTAGAAAGCGAATTCTTGGTTTTTCGGATCCGCTCAGATGGCGTTAAGTATAGCTCGGTTATACGGCATCTTGATGAGCAAGCTTTGTTGGCTATTGCTGAGTTGATTGAAAATCCTCCTGAAAAAGATAAATATCTTCATGTTAAAAATGTTTTGATTAATCGGTTTACTGATTCGGAGGAAAAACGTCTTCGTCAATTGTTAGCTGGTGTTGAGCTGAATGACAAAAAACCGTCGGATTTGCTACGCGAAATTAAACAGTTAGCGGGAGGAGCGATTTCGGAAAATGTGTTACATTCAATTTGGTTGCAAAGATTACCTTCGCAAGTTCAAGCTACTTTAGCGGTTGTGGACGATTGTCCTTTAGTTAAGCTTGCTGAATTAGCTGATAAAATTTTGGACCGAGAAACTAACCTACATGTAGCAACAATAGCTTCCTCGGCAGGAAAAGACACTTCGAATTAATCGGCTGTTTTATCGGCTCCGAAAGTGGATGTGGCCATGTAGTTCCAGGCGGCGTAAAATGGATGTACGTGACGCTAGTGTACGACCTAGAAAAAGCGTTACACGAAAAACGGCAGCGTGGCGACTCTCATTCTTCTCTCTGGTGGTATTATGCTACACGTATATATACACGTACACAACACACATGTAATAATGGCAATGTATTCTTGTACGGTTGGCGTCTTTGACGAAAGATTGCGCTAACGGCGCTTCGATGTTACTGCTTGCATGCATCCATGGTCGCCATCTTGCATGTGCTACGATACGGACGTGTCTTTGAGTGCTCTTGAAGTTTATTATAATCAGCCCATTTCTGGGCTACAGTTTGCGATATTTCGTCAGAATTAGTTGGCTCTTGTAGCGTGCTTCCTTCAGAAGCTCTTATTTTGGCGCCCAAAGAGAAATTTCACACTCTATTACTTTTATAAAAGTAAGTCGCAACAGGCGCCTTTGTCTTGACAAAGGCCGGTGGGCCTAGCGCTGTCGCGCCTCTCAGCTACGGTTATTCTACATTCTTCCTTCTCTTGTAAAATCCTGTCACTCTTCCAATATGAACTCCGGAGGATCCGACGACTTCCATAAGGACAACGTGAGTAGTCATAACTCAAATTTCCCTTCACATTCTGACGAGAATATTGTCATCCAAGACGATGACGTCGATATGGAAGCTCTTAATAATCTTAGATCGGAAGCCGGTCTCTTACAATTAAATCCATCTAAAAGTGTGCGAACATCATCAGATATTAAAAAAGGAAAAAGCCTGAAACGTGCAAAGACAGACCTAGCTCACAGCCAGCCCACGAATAAGGTCTTCAATACTGAGACCCTTTCTTCTCTTGATTCTGTTAATATTTCTACCTCAGGCTCAACTATTACTATATCGGAGACTGTATTGAAGAACAGATATTCCTCAGATAATCAAGGACCTTTTGACGTACACGTACAAAGGATTTCAAAGCCACGCGCTTCTCTTCATCCTATATCTGTAGGAAGGATAATTGCTAGTCTTAACGTAAGTGACGTGATGGAAATTAGAAAGATGGGATTTTCCAAGGTGTCAATCTTTCTAAAGACTCGTGAAGCGGCCAATGACTTAGTTAACGATTCACGTCTAAAGAAGGAGGATCTTATAGCGTTCATTCCCCCATCTCGCACCTCTCGCAAAGGAATTATCAGGAATGTTCCTTTGGACCTCTCCGATAACTTGATTTCTGAAAACATTAAAAGCCCTTTTAAGATTGTGTCGGCTAAAAGACTTAACCGAAGAATTGCGGGCCCTGACCCTCGTGGAGGGGAAGAGGCTTCCGGTGTTAATTACACCCCCTCTTATACAATAGTGATTACTTTTGAGGGCCAAAAAATACCCAAAAACGTTACCCTCTTTTATGTCAGTTATCCTGTGACTCCCTACGTTTCCAGAGTATCTCTATGCCACTCCTGTTACAGGTTTGGGCATATAAAAGCATCATGCAGAAGCAAACCACGCTGTGTCCACTGTGGAGAGAAGGATCATTGTTTCGATAAAGAGCAGTGTCCTCATGCACAAGACCCACCTAAATGTGCCAACTGCGGAGGTGGTCACAAAGCGGGCTCACCATCATGCCCTGAGCTGTTAATTCAAAAGGAGATTAGATAATATGCGGCTCACAGGAACATCTCGCTGCTCGACGCCAGGGAAATTGTGAGAGGTAACAGATCTCCACCATCTTACTCCCCTTCCTCGGATGAGTATCCTCTTCTCCCGCATTCCCCCGCTAGTTTTGAAGGCTCTTATTCACACAACGCGTCTGGGTCTCCCTTATTAAACCACCCGCGTATAACTTATGCCAAAGCGGCTTCTGAGTATTCTAATTTTTGGCATAATCATTCTCCCCCAAATCTCCCCAACAAGGAAATGCGACACTCCCGTCGCTCTCCCCCCTCCCCGCGCCCATCACCGGATCTATTTGTAGCTCCTAATGGGAGACCTCCTAGATCGCGAAACAAAATCGTGTTCAGTGACTCCTCGTCATCCCAATCCAGTCTTGACAAAGATCACAATTGCAATGTTAATATCCAACAAAAAATTTCTCTGCTAACGATCTGGTGAATTCTATTGGCTCTTTTCTTATCCAACTTACTTCAACTCTCGCTTCTCCTCCAATGACGGAGGAAGTTCACAAGATTATAGATTCTATCCAAAGCTTACTGTCTAATCCGGACCTGAGGTCCCCTCACCATAATGACAACGATGATAATGACAAGTAATTCCGTTAGAGAGGGCATTAATATTCTTCAATGGAATTGCCATGGACTTAGTAATAAAAGGGATCTGTTGCTTAACATTATCCAGGACTACGACATTCTTGCACTTTCAGAAACCTGGCTTACCCCAGAACAAAATTTCAGCTTCCATAATTTTCATATAATTCGATCCGATGGACCCTCTAATAGATCTGGAGGGGTGATCATCGCCGTTAAAGACTGGATACCATTTACTAAAATTGACTCCATTTACTCTATCCTAGGTCGTCTTGAATCGACTGCAATTAGGATCGAGACTCCCACAGATCCTATTTACATCGTCTCTATATACCGTCACCCAGGTAACTTCGATTACTCTAACTGGGATAATCTTTTTTCTTCCATCCCTTCTGCTTCCCGTATTATTATTACGGGTGATTTTAACGCTCACCACAATATCTGGGGACGTGTGTCCCCTGACTCTATCGGTAAAGCTCTCCTTGATTCCGCACTGGATCATACTCTCTATCCCTTAAACGATGGCACTTTTACGTACATATCCCGTCCAAATCAGACTCCTTCAGCGATCGATTTAACTTTTGCTTCCTCAGATCTATTCCCTTTATGTTCATGGACATCTTTCGATGACTCGCTAAATAGCGATCATATTCCAACTATTATTTCACTGTCCAATCCTGTTAAATGTCGCTCTTTCTTTTCGCATAAACTCAACACCTTACGTATTAATTGGAAACAATTTACGCTCTCTTTATTAAAACAGCACTCCCAACTTCTCACTCAACTTAACCTGGATAGTATTTCATCTTTAGACAAATACGATTCTATAATATCTTTCATCAAAAGTGCCATTCTTTCGCTTACTCCACCTCGAACATGCAATCGCAAGAAATTTACATCTCCTCCGGCCCCGTGGTGGAACGAGGAGTGTTCTGAAGCAGTCGCAAAAAGGAAGCAGGCCCTCAAACAATTTCGAAATCATGTCTGTCTTGACAATCTTGTTCTCCTTAAAAAGCAGGAAGCTATTTCTAGGCGAGTTTTACGCTCTGCCAAACGCAGTGGTTGGAGAGAATACTGTGAATCATTGGAGCCCTTCACACCCATCTCTCAAATCTGGAAAGTAATCAAGAGATTTAAGAACAGATTTCTCAATCCAATCTTACCCATTCCTCAATCTAATTTTAGTATACCAACAGACATGCAGAATCAAATCAATTCTCTGTGTCCTTCCTCTTGCTTTTACGAACAGAAGATCCTTTTTGATACTAATTCTAATGACTATGCGTGCAAATATTTTGACTCTCCATTTAAAGAAGAGGAACTCTTGTATATCATTCACTCTCTCAAAAAAAGATCTTCACCCGGTATTGACCAAATTGATTATCGTATTATCTCTCATCTTCCTCATGAATATCATTTACTCTTACTTACAGCCTTTAATCAGATATTTTTTACGGGTCTCTTCCCTGATGCTTGGAGGCACTCTCTTGTTTTCCTTATTCCTAAAACTACTCCGGGAAAGTATAGACCCATTTCCCTTACCTCTTGCTGCTTAAAACTGCTTGAAAAACTTATTCTGCTGAGACTGGACTGGTGGTTGGAACACAACCTCAAACTCCCTAACTCACAATTTGGATTTAGGAAATTCAGATCCTGCCAGGATAATCTCTCCTCTCTGATCACCGAAGTTCATGGTGGCTTCTCCAAAGGGAATTCCACAGCCTGTTTGTTCTTGGATTTATCCAATGCATTTGACGACGTTATCCCGAACATTTTAATGAATGATTTGGATGATATTGGTTTACCTCCCATCTTACGCCAATTCATTTACAATCTTATCAGTTTCAGAAAGATACAGTTCTGCATCAATGGAGAGCTTACCAACGAGTTTCACTCTTACAAAGGAGTCCCTCAGGGATCCATTCTTAGTCCGACTCTTTTCAATATCTATATCTCTAAACTCAGATCTAGCATAGGTAAGAACTGCGAACTCATTTAATTCGCGGATGATATAGCAATTTTTCATACCTCCTCGCAAATACACGACTCCATCTCTAAAATCGAAACAGCTGCTAAACGTGCATGTGATTATCTCACAACCAAAGGCTTGACAGTTTCTCCTACCAAGTCTTCACTCGTGGTTTTCACGAGAAAACGTGTGGATCCGCTCTCATTCTCTATAAAAATCTTAAACAATCATATACCATCGATTTACTCGTGCAGATTCCTGGGTATACATCTTGACTGTCGTCTTTCGGAAAGGGAACACTCAAGGTTCTTGTTGGGAAGATGCTCTAAACTGATTAACATCCTAAGTATGTTGAGAGGTACTTGGTGGGGAGCCTCCCCTCAGCTCTTGCTTAGCATTTACAGAGCGTTGATTAGGAGTTCTATGGAGTACGGATGTTCTATCTTCCCTCTCAACAATCGCTCGATTTTGTACCAGCTAGAGAAAATACAGTTTAGAGCCCTGAGGCTTTGCACGGGTTTACGTAGAACCACTCCTATTAACGTCCTGTTGGCTGAGTCTGGGGAAAGCTCATTAAAGCATAGGTTCTTCTACCTCACGTCTAGATATATTTTAAAGATTTTTAGTCTGGATGACCACCCCACTATAGAGAAACTTCATCATTTGCATTGGTGCGTTCGAAACTCGCGCAAAAAGAATCCAGCTGACTACTTTTTATTATACAAATCCTTCTGTACCTATTTGAAATATAAAAGATACATAGCATGCTCCATCTTCCTCTCTGTTTATTCTATTGATTATTGGGCTCATGTCACTTCCCCTTCTATTAGGATCACATCCGCACGGGATGTAGAAAGTATTAAAAATAACCCTTTCCCTACATTGATTTTCTTCGATATTTATCACGATCTTCTTCAAGACTATATACCTTTTTATACTGATGCCTCCAAGGTAGACGAAATCAGCCATGTAGGCTTTGCCACTTATTCCCCTACCTTAAACCTCCAACTGCTTTTCAGAACCTACTCCTTCGCTTCTATATTCTCGGCGGAAGCTTATGCTATCCTCCAAACTTTGACTTATATCCTGGACAACTCCATCCCGAGATCTGTTATCTTTACTGACTCTCTCAGTGTGACACAAGCTCTGTCCTCGTTTAATTTTGGCCATTCCTACAGCCATATTATCCACGCTATAAGAAGTAAAATACACGTTGCATATTCAACGGGCTTTCAAGTTGTAATAGTCTGGATACCATCACATTCTGGAATTTTGGGAAACGAGACGGTCGACCTCCTGGCTAAAAACGCCATTACCAAGGGCACATGGTATACTGGTTTGCTCCCATACTCCGACTTCTTCTCGGTGGTAAGGAAGAACCTCATTGCTGATATGACCGACCTCCTCAAAAAACAGGCAAGATATAAGGGGATTAACTATTTTCGATCTTTTGACGAATTCCGCCCGAGACCTTGGTTCTACGAGATGAAGAATTTCAATCGTGAAAGCATCACTACCTGCTGTAGGATAAGAAGCGGACATTACGCACTCAATAGCAGCTTATACCGCTGCAATCTGGTACCTCAATCTAGCTGTCCTTGTGGAGCCCTTACTCAGGATATAAACCATATACTCTGGTCATGTCCTCTTTTAAACACTAACAGACACTCTATGATAAAAGCGCTCAACCAATTGGACATTTTTCCTCCAATGGATGCTGCAGAACTGTTGGCGGAGCCATCCTCCGGAGTGGTCCTTGCCAGTGATGCCAGAATGGCCACGCTAGCAACACGCAACCGTAGCGGAGGGGATGACGCACACAAGCGCAAACCGCGTACGTGTGAGCTCGGCGCTTCGGCTGGCTTCGGATAGCAGAAGAGGACAGATATACTGTTTTCTGTCTCTCTACTTCTTATCGAGCCGGCACGAAGACCGGGCGGTACACGTCATACGTCGCTTGGTCGCTTCTCGATTGTCGCTTCTTGCTATGCCTTAAATGTTTTTTTCAGCCTTTTTGTATGAGATATATTATCTATTATATATCTATTATATAATATATTTATGATTAAGATACGTATATAAATTACTTAAAGTTTTTAATCCACGTAAAAATGCATTTTAAATCGATGATTTGAAAGAAGGAATATGCGTGTGGAGACAACAAAAGGAAAAATCATACATTTTATTGTACGAGAAATGTATCGATTTTCCGACAAATGATTAAAAATAATGAGAAGTACTATAAGAAATTTTAAATATTTAAAAAATATGTCATATAATAATATTTAACTTTAGTTTCTATACATACATATTTACAATATCATTACAATACACAAACGTATATACGGACCACATTTATACGTTTGTGTCGTTGTCAAACGATACTGAATGATCATTTTCCACACTACCTATATGAGGTACCACCAATGGCGCGTAAGATTCTTTTAACGTGGATCATTGCCTGTAGCCATATCATACCACATTATAATATATAATATGCTCTATTGTATCTGTCATTTATAGAATATTTTTTGCACACTTGCTTTTGCAAATGTGATGTCAATTAGTGACAATAATTTTTTTACACACTTATTTTTGCAAGTGTGATGTCAATTAGTGACAATAATTTTGTTACACACTTGTTTTTGCAAGTGCGATGTCAATTAGTGACAATAATTTTTTTAATTGTAGACAATTTATTATCTGTGATGGAAAATCCGGATGTAAAAGCATATTAGTTATTTTTAAAGCATATTTAAAATTTTTTAAATTCTTTTAATGCATTTTTTCAAGCTGTGGAAACAAGAATTCACTTGTTGCAGCCAAAGTCATTGGAACTTTTAATAAGAATTTCCAAACATTTTTTGAAACCAGAGCTTGTAAAAAATGTATGTAATGATTTTAAATTTTCTGAAAAAGGAAACCAAAAATCTTTAAATGATATAAATTTAGAATCTGAATGTGAAGAATATCTCGAAAGTTTAATGAAAAAAGGACGCGCAGACATAATTGGAAATGTTCGAGATAATTGTCTACAATTTTACGTGACTGCTGCCGAGGAAATTAGTAAAAGATTGCCCATTAAAGATAAATTAACAGTTTTCCAATTCAACACAGCATTATGTAGTATTGACAGAGAAACATCATTTAATGATGTTTCTTTTATTGCTCAAACCCTCGGTGGCTTTGACGAAACTGCTTTAAAAAAAGAGTGGCATACTTTACATCTAGATTTTACAACAGCAGAAAAAGAACATCTGTCAAAATTAAACTTTGATAAGATGTGGAAAAAAATTTTAAAACGTACATATCTCAATATGAAGTCTCTTTTAAATGCTGTTAGATCACTTCCAAATTCAAATGCCGACCCAGAAAGAATGTTTTCTTTGCTATCAGATTTAAAAACAAAAAAGGAAATAAGCTTTCATCTGCATGTATAAACGCTAGTTGTGTGTTAAAATCAGCATTAAAAGCAAGAAAAGAAACAGTTTTAGATATGGTGATAAATGAAAACCATTTGTCTCTCATGTCGTCAGACAAATTATATTCTATTTGTCCTAAGAAAAGGAGCAGTTTAACACTATATGCTGCTGATAATGATATTGCTAATACTTCGGTTATTAATATGCAATAATAACGTTCAAAATAAAATAAATAATATTATTTAATTGGGCATTATTATTTATATGCAAATAAAATAAATAATATAATATTATTATTTATATAATACAATGAAGAGCTTTCCTCGCGTTATGATATGTTTGTAAAACAAATTTTGTCTGTAATAGATATCATACTTGTAAAAGCAAATGTTCCAATAAATTGTTGTCACTAATTGATATCACACTTGTAAAAACAAGTGTGTAAAAAAATTATTGTCATTAATTGACATCACACTTGCAAAAACAAGTGTGTAAAAAAATTATTGTCACTAATTGACATCGCACTTGCAAAAACAAGTGTGTAAAAAAATTATTGTCACTAATTGACATCACACTTGCAAAAATAAGTGTGTAAAAAAATTATTGTCACTAATTGACATCACATTTGCAAAAGCAAGTGTGCAAAAAATATTCTATAAATGACAGATACAATAAAGCATATTATATATTATAATGTGGTATGATATGACTACAGGCGAAGATCCACGTTAAAAAAATCTTACGCGCCATTGGTGGTACCTCATATAGGTAGTGTGGAAAATGATCATTCAGTATCGTTTGACAACGACACAAACGTATAAATGTGGTCCGTATATACGTTTGTGTATTGTAATGATATTGTAAATATGTATGTATAGAAACTAAAGTTAAATATTATTATATGACATATTTTTTAAATATTTAAAATTTCTTATAGTACTTCTCATTATTTTTAATCATTTGTCGGAAAATCGATACATTTCTCGTACAATAAAATGTATGATTTTTCCTTTTGTTGTCTCCACACGGATATTCCTTCTTTCAAATCATCGATTTAAAATGCATTTTTACGTGGATTAAAAACTTTAAGTAATTTATATACGTATCTTAATCATAAATATATTATATAATAGATATATAATAGATAATATATCTCATACAAAAAGGCTAAAAAAAAATATTTAAGGCATAGCAAGAAGCGACAATCGAGAAGCGACCAAGCGACGTGTGACGTGTACCGCCCGGTCTTCGTGCCGGCTCGATAAGAAGGAGAGAGACAGAAAACAGTATATCTGTCCTCTTCTGCTATCCGAAGCCAGCCGAAGCGCCGAGCTCACACGTACGCGGTTTGCGCTTGTGTGCGTCATCCCCTCCACTACGGTTGCGTGTTGCTAGCGTGGCCATTCTGGCATCACTGGTCCTTGCCATCTACTCTTTTCTCAAATCTGACTTCCGGTTGCGACGTCGAGTAAGACGGTTCGAGTTGGTGCGTTCTCTGGTTTGTGCCGTTTTTGTGTCGAGTTGCCGCTTTTAAAAACAGATCTGTTGCATAACAGCTCTACTGAGAGCTCATCTCTCCCGTACAGTGTATTCGATTACCACGTAGTCTAAACAGGAGACCGCTTTTTAAGTAATAATCGGTCCGCTACGCACCGGGCCTTTGTCCGGTGCGGACCGGCCATCTTGCTCAATCGTTCCGCTCGCGATACGCATTGTGCTGTACTATTCTTTGTTAATGTTCTTTGACACATTCTACATCGAATCATCTCAGTGCATCACTTTTGCCTCTCACTATAACCTATTTAATCAAATGAAACCATGCCGCCCCCGCGGGATAGAAGCCGGTCGCCCGTAAAAAAAAAGACCTTACCGCCAATGACGATAGCGATCCTGAAACACAGGAGGCAATCCTTAATATGATTGCCAGCTCGGTTCCTCCACTGCCATGCGAGTCCCTGGACAGCGACATGGAAGTCGAGCCAACCCAAGCAAAATCTCTCATTTCAAAGTCCACTCAGGAAAATAGTGTCGATAACGAACCCACCTTATACGACTCTAAAATCTCAAGAGATGCAAGTGACCAAGGCTATACCAGTTCCTCTACCCTCAAGAGACAATCTCAAAAAATCCAAGACGAGGAAAACTCAGTTCCAAAAAAGCTCAATGCTTCGAAGCAAATTCCAGACGCCGTCTTAGCAAACAGATATACTAAGTCTTCACAAGGACCTTATGAAATTGTAGTTACGTCCATAGGATCAGCTAACTCTTCTATACACCCTCTCACAGTGGGGCGTCTCCTTAGTTACACTCTCAAAAAGGACATAACAGAAATCAAGAAACTAGGCTTCTCCAAAGTATCAGTACAATTTAAAACGTGGGAGGCGGCTAACAATTCAATCAATAATTCAATCCTCAATTCAAACAACCTAATCGCCTATATTCCTTCTTACAGAGTATCGAGACAAGGAGTAATAAGAAACGTGCCACTAGACCTCGCTGAAAACACTATTAAGGAAGAAATTGACAGCTCGGTTGGGATAATCTCCGTGCGGAGGCTCAGCAGAAAGGTTATAGATCCATCCACAAGATCGGTGAGCTACTCACCCTCCAAATCTATCGCAATCACATTTGAAGGGCAGACGGTTCCACAGTTTCTATACTTATATATGGTCAGGTACGAAGTCTCTCTTTTGATCTCCAAACCTTCTCTATGCTACTCCTGTTATCGATACGGGCACATAAAGTCCCAGTGCAGAGGACAGCCTCGCTGTATCCACTGTGGGGATAAATCCCATGACAATTCCTCTCCTTGCCAAAATATAAACCAACCCCCTTCTTGTATCAACTGCAAAGGCCCTCACAGGACAAATGACCCTTCTTGTCCTGAATGGCTTTTGCAGAAACAAATTCTCGAACTCGCTGCATTCAAAAACATTCCCATCTTAGAAGCAAAAAAAACCATCCGCGGAAACAACACCAGAAGACCAAATCATATCGACTTCTCAAATTTCCCAGAGCTCAATAACTCTCCCACCCCAGACTCTCTGTACACCAATTCTCCATATCACTCATCCCCTCCCCCGCTTTCCCCGCAATCGTATGCGAATGTAGTAAAAAACTTGCAAAAGATTCCCCACAACCCATACTACTCTCCTCCTTCTAACAACGCCTCCTCCCCCTCTTCACCCTCCTTCTCTCCTTCGCATCCTCACCCTCCCACTAACAAAACTCCACCCTCTCTTCTTCTTTCTTCCTCCCCTCTAAATTCTAAACAATCTAATCGCAATCGTACCCCCCCCTCCTCCTCCTGCACCAAACAACCCTTCCCTCCAAACTCCCTCTTCATCTCCCCGGATGGCCGTCTCCCATCATACCCAAACGGCATCGCCTTCCACTCCCCCTCCTCCCCCTCCCTATCCCCCTTCCCCGACCTCTCCTCCACCAATCACTCCCCTCCTCCCTTTAACGCCCGCTCTCCTTACTTCTTCCCCTCCTCACCTGAACTCCACCCACCTTTCTCCCCTTGGATTCCGCTCATAAAGACCATCTTGGAAAAGATTTCTCCACTCCTAAAAACATTTGGGATTCAAGATGATCTACTTAAAATCCTCCAAGATCTTGAAAATTCTTGTCCTCCCATGCCGTCGCTCCCTTCTTCCCATGACTCAATCTAATTCTAACGTAGCACTAGATTCCTCCTTTCCCATCAAAATCCTACAGTGGAACTGCCACTCTATTTCAAATAAAATTGATTCGCTCAGATCAATTGCAAACGAATTCGATATCATCGCGTTATCTGAAACATGGCTCAACTTAGATTCAGTATTCTCTCTTCAAAATTTTCACATCATTAGAAAGGATAGCCTCTCACGCAACTCAGGCGGGCTCGTCCTAGCCATCAAACAAAATATTCCCTTCAAAACTTTAGACGACTGCCCCCAAATTCCGAATAAACTCGAATCTCAATCTATAATCATTCCGATCGGAAACCAATTCCTTCAGATCACCTCAATCTACAGATTTCCTCAATCTCCTCTCCGCGCTTCAGAGTGGAACGATCTGTTCATCTTTAGCAATTCCTATCCTACCTCTCTCTTAATTGGAGACTTTAATAGTCACCACACGGAATGGGGCTCCAGCCGCATCGACAGTTCCGGCGCAGCCCTGCTGTCCTCTGCACTGGACCACTCGTTCATCTGCCTCAATGACGGCTCCCCCACCTTCCTCAGCCGACCTAACCAGTCCAAGTCAGTCATAGATTTATCTTTCGCTTCACCCGCAATATTTAGTTTATGCGAATCAGTTGTTCTCCCCGACCTCTTCTTCAGCGACCACTTCCCCATTTCCATTGCAGTAAATTGTCCAGTCAAAAAACGCTCTTTCTTTTCCCACAAAATAAAATTGAAAAAATCGGATCAAGCTCAATTCGTTTCGAACCTTATTCAAAACTATCCCTCCCTCTCGGACTCTATCTCCAACGCTCCATCCGCTCTAAAATCATATGAAAGCTTCATCTCCCATATCAAGAAACAAATTCCTCTCCATCCTCGACTACACCAATCCAATCTCCAGAAATCGACTACCAAGCGCTCCACTCTCCCTGCCCCATGGTGGGACGAAGAATGTGAAACGGCGGTTTCTAATCGCAAAATAGCTACAAGCTCATACAGAAAAAACCCTTCTTTCACCAACTACCTAAATTTAAAGAAATTAGAAGCAATAGCCAAACGCACTCTAAGATCAGCAAAGAGAAGGGGATGGAGAAGTTTCTGCAACACCATTAACGAACATACTCCTCTCCAGCAATTATGGAAAATGATTAAAAAGTTCAAATCCAGACATTTGGGCCTGTCTACCTTTCAAATCTCTTCTAACTTTGAGACCCCCGAAGGAATCAAAAACCTAGTCTCCTCTCTCTGCCCCCCCTCCGCTCTTTGCAAACAATATTCTTCTGCCGCCGACTTCTCTAACTCTGCATCTTGCAATATGTTTGACAATCCTTTTACCTTACTCGAACTCACCGGGCACATAAAAAACCTCAAAACAAAATCCTCTCCGGGAATGGACCAAATTGACTATAAAACAATCTCTATCCTGCCGGAACAATACTTGCCCGTCCTGCTAAACATTCTAAACAATCTATTTACAGAAGGAACATTTCCTGAATCTTGGCAACATTCAATTGTTTTCTTAATCCCAAAAAACTCCCCGGGAAAATACAGACCAATTTCTCTCACTTCTTGCCTTCTAAAACTCATGGAGAAACTCATCCACTCCCGCCTAGAATGGTGGATTGAAAAAAAGAACTTGCTTCCGTCAAGACAGTTCAGATTCAGAAAAAGAAAATCCTGCCACGATAACCTCGGTATTCTCCTCTCCGATATTTACACAGGCTTCGCCCTTAATCAACCCACAGCCTGCTTGTTCGTAGACATCGTCGGAGCCTTCGATAACGTCATTCCAAACATCCTGATGGAAGATCTAACCGAACTCGGCCTCCCTCCGAAACTATGCCAATTTATATATAACCTCATAAGCCGAAGGAAACTACAATTTGTTATAAATGGTGAAATTTCTAACCCCTATTACTCCTACAAGGGCGTCCCCCAGGGCTCAATCTTAAGCCCCCTTCTCTTTAACATCTACATTTCAAAATGCCAAAAAATTATCGGCAACCAATGCGATATAGTCCAATTCGCTGATGACATTGCCATCTTCTCTAGATCCCAAAACATTGACCAGTCTCTTAAGACTCTAGAAATAGCTGCAAACAAGCTCGCTCTTCACCTGGACTCTAAAGGTCTCGCGATATCTCCTTCCAAATCAGCCCTAATCGTCTTTTCCAGACGCAGAAAAAGCTCACAATCCTATTCAATCAACCTTCTAAACTCGGTAGTCACATCTTCCACGTCTCACAGATTTCTCGGCATTATCATGGACTCAAAACTCCAAGGCAACCTGCACATAGAATACTTGTCAAAAAAATGTACTAAACTTTTAAACATACTCAAATCCTTGCGAGGTGTCTGGTGGGGTGCCAACCCCAACTCGCTCCTCAACATCTACAAATCCTTGATCAGAGGCTCAATAGAGTACAGCTTTCCATTCATTCGTATTAATAACTTCACCCAATTGGAAAAACTCGAAAAAATCCAAAGGCAGGCTATCCGGATAAGCCTCGGCCTAAGACAAACGACTCCTTCAAACGTTCTACTCTCGGAATCCGGCATTGGTCCCCTCAGACTCAGATTAGTTTATTTAGCTGAGAAATTCATACTAAAAAGTTTTGCCTCCAACGACAATCTGGTCATCGACAAACTTTTTGACCTCCAAATCAGTCTAATAAATAACCACAAGTTTGACATATCGACTAACTTCATTCTGTACCCAACTTTCCTTAAACTCAAATCCCACAAATCCAAAATCGCCTCCTTCAACCTACTGCCCATGTACATACACGAATACGAATCCAACTTCGCCATAGCAGACATCCACATTACTCCTCCGGCTATCGTCGACGAAATCAAGCAGGCTCCCATCCCGCAACTAATATTCATGGCTACCTACAATCATCTCATTCGCGGCAGGAAATGCTTTTTCACGGATGCTTCCAAAACTGACTCCCAGGACTATGTCGGTTTTGCATTCTACTCCTACTCCCCCCATACTAGCCGACAATTTAGAATAGACGGCCAAGCCTCTATTTTCACCGGAGAGACTTTAGCTCTGCTCAAATGCCTCGACTATATACTCGATAACAAAATAGCAGATTCTTCAATCTTCACCGATTCTCGAAGTTTAGTTGAAACATTATCTTCTGTAAAACCCCTGAGAGACCTAAACTACCTAATTTACGAAATCAAGGAAAGACTCAGAACAGCCAAACTTTCAAATAGCAACATCTCTATAATTTGGATCCCTAGTCATTCAGGAATACTAGGGAATGAAACTGCCGACTTTCTCGCCAAAAGAGCCATCCGCACGGGGGAACCAGTCCCGGAACTCATTCCACACAGCGACTTTTACTCCTTGGCTCGCACTCACTACATCTCTTCATCTAACCGTACTCTAACCGCTCAATCCAATCTCAAAGGCAAAATGTACTTCAACCTACATCCTTCCTTCTCTCCCAGGCCTTGGTTCCTAAAACTCGGCCTTGACCGTGAGGAAATAGTCACTGCATGCCGAATCAGAAGCAACCATTACAACCTACACGCCAGTCTACATCGCTGCAACATCATACCCTCGCCTGCATGTGAATGCGGTCACCCATCACAGGACATAAACCACACTCTATGGATCTGTCCCCGACACCAAGACCACAGACCTGATCTGATCAAGAAATTGGAGGAAAAATCCAAGAAATCTCCCCCCTTTGACGCATTTGACCTCCTCTCAATTCCCTCCGCTGGAGTCATCTCATGCTTGGTCTCCTTCTTCAAAAAATGCAGCTTGAATATCTGAGGATATAACTCGACACAATCTCCGCAGAAACACTTCTCATCTTTCATCGACTTGGCCGAGTGGGCCAGTATAATCGGGCCCGGAGCCATTCAATTGAAGAAGAAGAAGTTTTCTCAAATCTAGCAAGATTCAAATCTGACTGCTCGTACTACCTTGTTCCTTCCTTTCGGAGTTTTTATACACTTCTAACCAACCAGTCTACGAGCTGGAGTTTCACCATCTCTTACTTACAATTGATCTTTTAAGATCTGCATTACTTCTAACCAACCAGTTGATGGCCGTGTGACGAGTATTCGTCGGAGCCAACCCCCACACGAAGAAGAAGAAGAAGCATGCATCCATACTTGCTTTTGACAGGTATAGGTTAAGTTTGCAAAATGCCGGGTGCAGTGTTCGTACGCTTTCATTTATAAAAAAGTAAAGATGCAAAATTCTTCATAATACTTGTGGATAGTTGGATCAGGTATATCTCATTTATATTAGAGAAAACTAAAACATTACAAAAGTAATTTATGTATATGTAAAAACAGAACAAAACATAGCAATACATATATTTATAAAAAAAAGATGTGTGTATTCTATAATATGTTTATTATAAGATATGTATGTGTGTATTTTATAGATTCAACTACCCAGAAGTATCAGGAAGAATTTTGCAGCTTTACTTTTTTATAAATGAAAGAGTGCTATACTATATAATGTTGCACTCTGGAAAATTTAACGTCAAATACCTGTCAAAAACCAGTATGGATAATTGCGAACAGTAATATAGGCATACGCACACAAGAATCTAGTATATTTGAATGCATTTGTTAAAGGAGTGTCATCATATAGTTATTCGTCATGCATCATATGACTACAGATAAGTATTAATAACATTGGTGAAATGCAGTCTGTGTGTAAAGTTAATGCATGTCTTATGAATAATTTATAAATATACATTTATTTTTCAGTGGAAGTAGAAGAATTTTTCAAGCTGTTGATAAGATTTTGACAAAGCCTGTGGCATCATGTTTATTGCAAATCAACATATTATAGTTAATTCTTATTTCGATGAGAATGCATTGCTTGCAATAGATGAAGCATGTTCTAGTATTGTTAATGAATATAATAGATTTCTACGTTGTATTTTTCTATCTTTTGGAATGCTATTTGGTATATATATTTGACAGAAGAAATTTATTATTATAACTGATATTATTGATTATTTTGTTCTTTTTAGTATTGAGACAAGGATTGGATGCAATATGTTGGTTTGCAATAGACGTGTTGCCGCAGACTTTATCAAAATCTTAACAGCTTGAAAAATTTTTCTAGTTCCATTGAAAAATAAATGTATTTATAAATTTATTATAAAAATTTATAAATTATTAAAAAAATAGATAAATATAGTTATTCGTCATGCATCATATGTAACTAAGAGATAAGTATAAATAACATTGGTGAAATGCAGTCTGTGTAAAGTTAATGCATGTCTTATGAATAATTTATAAATACACATTTATTTTTCAGTGGAAGTAGAAAAATTTTTCAAGCTGTTGATAAGATTTTGACATAGCCTGTGGCATCATGTTTATTGCAAATCAACATATTGTAGTTAATTCTTGTTTCGATGCGAATGCATTGCTTGAAATAGATGAAGCATGTTCTAGTATTGTTAATGAATATAATAGATTTGTTACGTTGTATTTTTCTATCTGTCGGAATGTGCTATTTGGTATATATATTTGACAGAAGAAATTTATTAATAAAACTGATATTATTCATTATTTTGTTCTTTTTAGTATTGAGACAAGGATTGGATGCAATATGTTGGTTTGCAATAGACGTGTTGCCGCAGACTTTATCAAAATCTTAACAGCTTGAAAAATTTTTCTAGTTCCATTGAAAAATAAATGAATTTATAAATTTATTATAAAAATTTATAAATTATTAAAAAAAATAGATAAATATAGTTATTCGTCATGCATCATATGTAACTAAGAGATAAGTATAAATAACATTGGTGAAATGCAGTCTGTGTAAAGTTAATGCATGTCTTATGAATAATTTATAAATACACATTTATTTTTCAGTGGAAGTAGAAAAATTTTTCAAGCTGTTGATAAGATTTTGACAAAGCCTGTGGCATCATGTTTATTGCAAATCAACATATTGTAGTTAATTCTTGTTTCGATGCGAATGCATTGCTTGAAATAGATGAAGCATGTTCTAGTATTGTTAATGAATATAATAGATTTGTTACGTTGTATTTTTCTATCTGTCGGAATGCTATTTGGTATATATATTTGACAGAAGAAATTTATTAATAAAACTGATATTATTCATTATTTTGTTCTTTTTAGTATTGAGACAAGGATTGGATGCAATATGTTGGTTTGCAATAGACGTGTTGCCGCAGACTTTATCAAAATCTTAACAGCTTGAAAAATTTTTCTAGTTCCATTGAAAAATAAATGTATTTATAAAGTTATTATAAAAATTTATAAATTATTTAAAAAAATAGATAAATATGGTTATTCGTCATGCATCATATGTAACTAAGAGATAAGTATAAATAACATTGGTGAAATGCAGTCTGTGTAAAGTTAATGCATGTCTTATGAATAATTTATAAATACACATTTATTTTTCAGTGGAAGTAGAAAAATTTTTCAAGCTGTTGATAAGATTTTGACAAAGCCTGTGGCATCATGTTTATTGCAAATCAACATATTGTAGTTAATTCTTGTTTCGATGCGAATGCATTGCTTGAAATAGATGAAGCATGTTCTAGTATTGTTAATGAATATAATAGATTTGTTACGTTGTATTTTTCTATCTGTCGGAATGTGCTATTTGGTATATATATTTGACAGAAGAAATTTATTAATAAAACTGATATTATTCATTATTTTGTTCTTTTTAGTATTGAGACAAGGATTGGATGCAATATGTTGGTTTGCAATAGACGTGTTGCCGCAGACTTTATCAAAATCTTAACAGCTTGAAAAATTTTTCTAGTTCCATTGAAAAATAAATGTATTTATAAAGTTATTGTAAAAATTTATAAATTATTAAAAAAAATAGATAAATATAGTTATTCGTCATGCATCATATGTAACTAAGAGATAAGTATAAATAACATTGGTGAAATGCAGTCTGTGTAAAGTTAATGCATGTCTTATGAATAATTTATAAATACACATTTATTTTTCAGTGGAAGTAGAAAAATTTTTCAAGCTGTTGATAAGATTTTGACAAAGCCTGTGGCATCATGTTTATTGCAAATCAACATATTGTAGTTAATTCTTGTTTCGATGCGAATGCATTGCTTGAAATAGATGAAGCATGTTCTAGTATTGTTAATGAATATAATAGATTTGTTACGTTGTATTTTTCTATCTGTCGGAATGCTATTTGGTATATATATTTGACAGAAAAAATTTATTAATAAAACTGATATTATTCATTATTTTGTTCTTTTTAGTATTGAGACAAGGATTGGATGCAATATGTTGGTTTGCAATAGACGTGTTGCCGCAGACTTTATCAAAATCTTAACAGCTTGAAAAATTTTTCTAGTTCCATTGAAAAATAAATGTATTTATAAAGTTATTATAAAAATTTATAAATTATTAAAAAAAATAGATAAATATAGTTATTCGTCATGCATCATATGTAACTAAGAGATAAGTATAAATAACATTGGTGAAATGCAGTCTGTGTAAAGTTAATGCATGTCTTATGAATAATTTATAAATACTCATTTATTTTTCAGTGGAAGTAGAAAAATTTTTCAAGCTGTTGATAAGATTTTGACAAAGCCTGTGGCATCATGTTTATTGCAAATCAACATATTGTAGTTAATTCTTGTTTCGATGCGAATGCATTGCTTGAAATAGATGAAGCATGTTCTAGTATTGTTAATGAATATAATAGATTTGTTACGTTGTATTTTTCTATCTGTCGGAATGCTATTTGGTATATATATTTGACAGAAGAAATTTATTAATAAAACTGATATTATTCATTATTTTGTTCTTTTTAGTATTGAGACAAGGATTGGATGCAATATGTTGGTTTGCAATAGACGTGTTGCTGCAGACTTTATCAAAATCTTAACAGCTTGAAAAATTTTTCTAGTTCCATTGAAAAATAAATGTATTTATAAAGTTATTATAAAAATTTATAAATTATTAAAAAAAATAGATAAATATAGTTATTCGTCATGCATCATATGTATCTAAGAGATAAGTATAAATAACATTGGTGAAATGCAGTCTGTGTAAAGTTAATGCATGTCTTATGAATAATTTATAAATACACATTTATTTTTCAGTGGAAGTAGAAAAATTTTTCAAGCTGTTGATAAGATTTTGACAAAGCCTGTGGCATCATGTTTATTGCAAATCAACATATTGTAGTTAATTCTTGTTTCGATGCGAATGCATTGCTTGAAATAGATGAAGCATGTTCTAGTATTGTTAATGAATATAATAGATTTGTTACGTTGTATTTTTCTATCTGTCGGAATGTGCTATTTGGTATATATATTTGACAGAAGAAATTTATTAATAAAACTGATATTATTCATTATTTTGTTCTTTTTAGTATTGAGACAAGGATTGGATGCAATATGTTGGTTTGCAATAGACGTGTTGCCGCAGACTTTATCAAAATTTTAACAGCTTGAAAAATTTTTCTAGTTCCATTGAAAAATAAATGTATTTATAAATTTATTATAAAAATTTATAAATTATTAAAAAAAATAGATAAATATAGTTATTCGTCATGCATCATATGTAACTAAGAGATAAGTATAAATAACATTGGTGAAATGCAGTCTGTGTAAAGTTAATGCATGTCTTATGAATAATTTATAAATACACATTTATTTTTCAGTGGAAGTAGAAAAATTTTTCAAGCTGTTGATAAGATTTTGACAAAGCCTGTGGCATCATGTTTATTGCAAATCAACATATTGTAGTTAATTCTTGTTTCGATGCGAATGCATTGCTTGAAATCAGTGCTGGGATTTACTTGCACATTTCGGCCCGATTCCGTGGCTCACGCCTATTGCCCCCCACTCACTGCTCGTGCGTTAGCAACGAGTCGCCAGATACGCGTAACTAAGGTGCGCGACGATTCGTCTCAGGAGCGTTCATATGTAAGAATGCCCAAATATAATAATAAGACAATACTTTTTTAACTGCTTCGCAAAAATTCTGAAAATTAAAAGTTTTTCTTCAATATTTTATATTTCATTGATATAAAATATTGAAGAAAAACTTTTAATTATAGAAAAGTATTGTCTTATTATTATATTTGGGCATTCTTATATACGGACGCTCCTGGGACAAAGCGTCGCGCTCCTTAGTTACGTGTATCTGGCTACTCGTTGCTAACGCACGAGCGGTGAGTGGGGGGCAATAGGCGTGAGCCACGGAATTGGGCCGAAATGTGCAAGTAAATCCCAGCACTGCTTGAAATAGATGAAGCATGTTCTAGTATTGTTAATGAATATAATAGATTTGTTACGTTGTATTTTTCTATCTGTCGGAATGTGCTATTTGGTATATATATTTGACAGAAGAAATTTATTAATAAAACTGATATTATTCATTATTTTGTTCTTTTTAGTATTGAGACAAGGATTGGATGCAATATGTTGGTTTGCAATAGACGTGTTGCCGCAGACTTTATCAAAATCTTAACAGCTTGAAAAATTTTTCTAGTTCCATTGAAAAATAAATGTATTTATAAAGTTATTGTAAAAATTTATAAATTATTAAAAAAAATAGATAAATATAGTTATTCGTCATGCATCATATGTAACTAAGAGATAAGTATAAATAACATTGGTGAAATGCAGTCTGTGTAAAGTTAATGCATGTCTTATGAATAATTTATAAATACACATTTATTTTTCAGTGGAAGTAGAAAAATTTTTCAAGCTGTTGATAAGATTTTGACAAAGCCTGTGGCATCATGTTTATTGCAAATCAACATATTGTAGTTAATTCTTGTTTCGATGCGAATGCATTGCTTGAAATAGATGAAGCATGTTCTAGTATTGTTAATGAATATAATAGATTTGTTACGTTGTATTTTTCTATCTGTCGGAATGTGCTATTTGGTATATATATTTGACAGAAGAAATTTATTAATAAAACTGATATTATTCATTATTTTGTTCTTTTTAGTATTGAGACAAGGATTGGATGCAATATGTTGGTTTGCAATAGACGTGTTGCCGCAGACTTTATCAAAATTTTAACAGCTTGAAAAATTTTTCTAGTTCCATTGAAAAATAAATGTATTTATAAATTTATTATAAAAATTTATAAATTATTAAAAAAAATAGATAAATATAGTTATTCGTCATGCATCATATGTAACTAAGAAATAAGTATAAATAACATTGGTGAAATGCAGTCTGTGTAAAGTTAATGCATGTCTTATGAATAATTTATAAATACACATTTATTTTTCAGTGGAAGTAGAAAAATTTTTCAAGCTGTTGATAAGATTTTGACAAAGCCTGTGGCATCATGTTTATTGCAAATCAACATATTGTAGTTAATTCTTGTTTCGATGCGAATGCATTGCTTGAAATAGATGAAGCATGTTCTAGTATTGTTAATGAATATAATAGATTTGTTACGTTGTATTTTTCTATCTGTCGGAATGTGCTATTTGGTATATATATTTGACAGAAGAAATTTATTAATAAAACTGATATTATTCATTATTTTGTTCTTTTTAGTATTGAGACAAGGATTGGATGCAATATGTTGATTTGCAATAGACGTGTTGCCGCAGACTTTATCAAAATCTTAACAGCTTGAAAAATTTTTCTAGTTCCATTGAAAAATAAATGTATTTATAAATTTATTATAAAAATTTATAAATTATTAAAAAAAATAGATAAATATAGTTATTCGTCATGCATCATATGTAACTAAGAGATAAGTATAAATAACATTGGTGAAATGCAGTCTGTGTAAAGTTAATGCATGTCTTATGAATAATTTATAAATACACATTTATTTTTCAGCGGAAGTAGAAAAATTTTTCAAGCTGTTGATAAGATTTTGACAAAGCCTGTGGCATCATGTTTATTGCAAATCAACATATTGTAGTTAATTCTTGTTTCGATGCGAATGCATTGCTTGAAATAGATGAAGCATGTTCTAGTATTGTTAATGAATATAATAGATTTGTTACGTTGTATTTTTCTATCTGTCGGAATGTGCTATTTGGTATATATATTTGACAGAAGAAATTTATTAATAAAACTGATATTATTCATTATTTTGTTCTTTTTAGTATTGAGACAAGGATTGGATGCAATATGTTGGTTTGCAATAGACGTGTTGCCGCAGACTTTATCAAAATTTTAACAGCTTGAAAAATTTTTCTAGTTCCATTGAAAAATAAATGTATTTATAAATTTATTATAAAAATTTATAAATTATTAAAAAAAATAGATAAATATAGTTATTCGTCATGCATCATATGTAACTAAGAAATAAGTATAAATAACATTGGTGAAATGCAGTCTGTGTAAAGTTAATGCATGTCTTATGAATAATTTATAAATACACATTTATTTTTCAGTGGAAGTAGAAAAATTTTTCAAGCTGTTGATAAGATTTTGACAAAGCCTGTGGCATCATGTTTATTGCAAATCAACATATTGTAGTTAATTCTTGTTTCGATGCGAATGCATTGCTTGAAATAGATGAAGCATGTTCTAGTATTGTTAATGAATATAATAGATTTGTTACGTTGTATTTTTCTATCTGTCGGAATGTGCTATTTGGTATATATATTTGACAGAAGAAATTTATTAATAAAACTGATATTATTCATTATTTTGTTCTTTTTAGTATTGAGACAAGGATTGGATGCAATATGTTGATTTGCAATAGACGTGTTGCCGCAGACTTTATCAAAATCTTAACAGCTTGAAAAATTTTTCTAGTTCCATTGAAAAATAAATGTATTTATAAATTTATTATAAAAATTTATAAATTATTAAAAAAAATAGATAAATATAGTTATTCGTCATGCATCATATGTAACTAAGAGATAAGTATAAATAACATTGGTGAAATGCAGTCTGTGTAAAGTTAATGCATGTCTTATGAATAATTTATAAATACACATTTATTTTTCAGCGGAAGTAGAAAAATTTTTCAAGCTGTTGATAAGATTTTGACAAAGCCTGTGGCATCATGTTTATTGCAAATCAACATATTGTAGTTAATTCTTGTTTCGATGCGAATGCATTGCTTGAAATAGATGAAGCATGTTCTAGTATTGTTAATGAATATAATAGATTTGTTACGTTGTATTTTTCTATCTGTCGGAATGTGCTATTTGGTATATATATTTGACAGAAGAAATTTATTAATAAAACTGATATTATTCATTATTTTGTTCTTTTTAGTATTGAGACAAGGATTGGATGCAATATGTTGGTTTGCAATAGACGTGTTGCCGCAGACTTTATCAAAATCTTAACAGCTTGAAAAATTTTTCTAGTTCCATTGAAAAATAAATGTATTTATAAATTTATTATAAAAATTTATAAATTATTAAAAAAAATAGATAAATATAGTTATTCGTCATGCATCATATGTAACTATAGATAAGTATAAATAACATTGGTGAAATGCAGTCTGTGTAAAGTTAATGCATGTCTTATGAATAATTTATAAATACACATTTATTTTTCAGTGGTAGTAGAAGAATTTTTCAAGCTGTTGATAAGATTTTGACAAAGCCTGTGGCATCATGTTTATGCAAATCAACATATTGTAGTTAATTCTTGTTTCGATGCGAATGCATTGCTTGAAATAGATGAAGCATGTTTCAGTATTGTTAATGAATATAATAGATCTGTTATATTGTAATTTTCCATCTGTCAGAATGCTATTTGGTATATATATTTGACAGAAGAAATTTATATTAAATCTGATATTATTCATTATTTTGTTCTTTTTAGTATCGATACAAGGATTGGTTTACAATAGACATGTTGTCGCAGACTTTGTCAAAATCTGAACAGTTTGAAAAATTTTTCTAGTTCCATTGAAAAATAAATGTATTTATAAATTTATTATAAAAAATTATAAATTATTAAAAAAAAAAGATAGAAATAGAAATAAAATATAAATAGAAATTTATAAGACTTAATTGCACACACAGACTGTGTTTCACCAATATTACTTAAACCTATAATTGCATATGATGCATGACAAATAACTATATGATGACAATTTTTTGACAAATGCATTTGAATACACTGGATTTCTTTTTACATCTTTCGTTTTTTATATATAATCAAGATACAAGACGGATTAATCAAACAATTTATAGCATAGCACAAGCATATATAATATTATATATTATTATCATTATTATCATTAAAATTAAAATATATTATATAATATATTTTAATTTTAATGATAATAATTTTTTTAAAAAAAGAATGTACAAATAGATATTGTTCAATAGAAATCAAATAAATAAAAGGGTCGCTTTTTATAATTCAGAAATATGATAGATATATTAATTTTATCTGACTGCTCGTAAACATGTGTATAGTAGCAAAACATGTACATGACACATTAAAAAAAGAAAAAGAAATGATAACTGCTAAAAAATTACTTTTTTAAAAAAAAGTGAAAAAAAAGCGCCAAGTGCACGCGCATAAGCGTCTTTTACTATAAAAGAACTCTTATAGAAAATAGTGTTATTTTAATTATTTTAATTCAAAAACACTGTCACATCCAAACTAAAAAACTGTTTCACAAAATAGTTGTTTTAATTTTCTACAAAAATAATGTGATGTATGATAAAAATATTGCGCCAAATAATAAAAATTTATGTTACAAAATTTATTTATTATTATTTCTAATATTAAGAATTGTATCAAATGGCAATGTGATTAAAATAGTGGAACATATTTAAGTGAAAGAAATTTTTTATTAAGAAAACAAATTTCAGTATAAAATAACTTTTTAATTAGAGAAAAACTTGGCGCTGCAAAAATTCAAAATGTAAATAATACGTTAATTAGCATATGTTCAGTTTAGCAGCGCTAAGTTTTTCTCTAATTAAAAAGTTATTTTATACTGAAATTTGTTTTCTTAATAAAAAATTTCTTTCACTTAAATATGTTCCATTATTTTAATCACATTGCAATTTGATACAATTCTTAATATTAGAAATAATAATAAATAAATTTTGTAACATAAATTTTTATTATTTGGCGCAATATTTTTATCATATATCACATTATTTTTGTAGAAAATTAAAACAACTATTTTGTGAAACAGTTTTTTAGTTTGGATGTAACAGTGTTTTTGTATTAAAATAATTAAAATAACACTATTTTGTATAATATGTATATACGAGAGTTGAACGAAAAGTAACTTGCTTTTTTTTCTTTTTTTTCCTTTTTGTAACTTGAATTTAAAACCATTATCTGTTATTTTGGACCAAGTTACTTTTCGATCCACCCTCGAATATATATATACAATATACAGGGTGGTCCATTTTAAAAGAGCCAGTCAAATATCTCGAAAAATATGGAAGATACGGAAAAACGTTTCAGACAAAAGTTGTTTGGTTCGAAGGGGGACATAAGATGGTGCCATTGATGTGACCTTGGATAGTCATTTGAAGGTCACATGAAGGTCACTTTCAATTTCTTAAATGGAAACCCCCATTTTTCATTGCATATTCTTATAAATTATGTCGAGAGCTTTCCAAAACACTATAAAAAAGTATTTTTTCATTAACTACTTTTTGAATTATTTTATATTTAAATCTGACATATTTCGATATAAAAAATAAAATATCTCGTTAAATATTTAGTTTTCGATAATCTTACCGTAATATTTTTATGTACAGAATAATGAGACAAATCAGTTAGTATAAAAAAAATAATTATTTTTAAGAAAAAGTATGTAATTATTTACAATGTATTTTTTTAAACAATTATTTGTTTTTTTCTTTACACTAATTGATTTGTCTCATTATTCTGTACATAAAAGTATTACGGTAAGATTATCGAAAACTAAATATTTTACGAGATATTTTATTATTTATATCAAAATATGTCAGATTAAAATATAAAATAACTCAAAAAGTAGTTAATGAAAAAATACTTTATTATAGTGTTTTGGAAAGCTCTCGACATAAGTTATAAGAATATGCAATGAAAAATGGGGGTTTCCATTTAAGAAATTGAAAGTGACCTTCATGTGACCTTCAAATGACTATCCAAGGTCACATCAATGGCACCATCTTATGTTCCCCTTCGAACCAAACAACTTTTGTCTGAAACGTTTTTCCGTATCTTCCATATTTTTCGAGATATTTGACTGGCTCTTTTAAAATGGACCACCCTGTATATTGTATATATATATTCGAGGGTGGATCGAAAAGTAACTTGGTCCAAAATAACAGATAATAGTTTTAAATTCAAGTTACAAAAAGAAAAAAAAAGAAAAAAAAGCAAGTTACTTTTCGTTCAACTCTCGTATATACATATTATACAAAATAGTGTTATTTTAATTATTTTAATACAAAAACACTGTCACATCCAAACTAAAAAACTGTTTCACAAAATAGTTGTTTTAATTTTCTACAAAAATAATGTGATATATGATAAAAATATTGCGCCAAATAATAAAAATTTATGTTACAAAATTTATTTATTATTATTTCTAATATTAAGAATTGTATCAAATTGCAATGTGATTAAAATAGTGGAACATATTTAAGTGAAAGAAATTTTTTATTAAGGAAACAAATTTCAGTATAAAATAACTTTTTAATTAGAGAAAAACTTGGCGCTGCTAAACTGAACATATGCTAATTAACGTATTATTTACATTTTGAATTTTTGCAGCGCCAAGTTTTTCTCTAATTAAAAAGTTATTTTATACTGAAATTTGTTTTCTTAATAAAAAATTTCTTTCACTTAAATATGTTCCACTATTTTAATCACATTGCAATTTGATACAATTCTTAATATTAGAAATAATAATAAATAAATTTTGTAACATAAATTTTTATTATTTGGCGCAATATTTTTATCATACATCACATTATTTTTGTCGAAAATTAAAACAACTATTTTGTGAAACAGTTTTTTAGTTTGGATGTGACAGTGTTTTTGAATTAAAATAACACTATTTTCTATAAGAGTTCTTTTATAGTAAAAGACGCTTATGCGCGTGCACTTGGCGCTTTTTTTCACTTTTTTTTAAAAAAGTAATTTTTTAGCAGTTATCATTTCTTTTTCTTTTTTTAATGTGTCATGTACATGTTTTGCTACTATACACATGTTTACGAGCAGTCAGATAAAATTAATATATCTATTATATTTCTGAATTATAAAAAGCAACCCTTTTATTTATTTGATTTCTATTAAACAATATCTATTTGTACATTCTTTTTTTAAAAAAATTATTATCATTAAAATTAAAATATATTATTATATATGCTTGTGCTATGCTATAAATTGTTTGATTAATCCGTCTTGAATCTTGATTATATATCAAAAACGAAAGATGTAAAAAGAAATCCAGTGTATTCAAATGCATTTGTCAAAGGATTGTCATATAGTTATTTGTCATGCATCATATGCAATTATAGGTATAAGTATATTGGTGAAACACAGTCTGTGTGTGCAAATAAGTCTTATAAATTTCTATTTATATTTTATTTCTATTTCTAACTTTTTTTTTAATAATTTATAAATTTTTATAATAAATTTATAAATACATTTATTTTCCAATGGAACTAGAAAAATTTTTCGAACTGTTCAGATTTTGACAAAGTCTGCGACAACATGTCTATTGTAAACCAATCCTTGTATCGATACTAAAAAGAACAAAATAATGAATAATATCAGTTTTAATATAAATTTCTTCTGTCAAATATATATACCAAATAGCATTCTGACAGATGGAAACATGCAATATAACAGATCTATTATATTCATTAACAATACTGAAACATGCTTCATCTATTTCAAGCAATGCATTCGCATCAAAACAAGAATTAACTACAATATGTTGATTTGCAATAAACATGATGCCACAGGCTTTGTCAAAATCTTATCAACAGCTTGAAAAATTCTTCTACTACCACTGAAAAATAAATGTGTATTTATAAATTATTCATAAGACATGCATTAACTTTACACAGACTGCATTTCACCAATGTTATTTATACTTATCTATAGTTACATATGATGTATGACGAATAACTATATTTATCTATTTTTTTAAATAATTTATAAATTTTTATAATAAATTTATAAATACATTTATTTTTCAATGGAACTAGAAAAATTTTTCAAGCTGTTAAGATTTTGATAAAGTCTGCGGCAACACGTCTATTGCAAACCAACATATTGCATCCAATCCTTGTCTCAATACTAAAAAGAACAAAATAATCAATAATATCAGTTTTAATAATAAATTTCTTCTGTCAAATATATATACCAAATAGCATTCTGACAGATAGAAAAATACAACGTAACAAATCTATTATATTCATTAACAATACTAGAACATGCTTCATCTATTTCAAGTAATGCATTCGCATCGAAACAAAAATTAACTACAATATGTTGATTTGTAATAAACATGATGCCACAGGCTTTGTCAAAATCTTATCAACAGCTTGAAAAATTCTTCTACTTCCACTGAAAAATAAATGTGTATTTATAAATTATTCATAAGACATGCATTAACTTTACACAGACTGCATTTCACCAATGTTATTTATACTTATCTCTTAGTTACATATGATGCATGACGAATAACTATATTTATCTATTTTTTTTAATAATTTATAAATTTTTATAATAAATTTATAAATACATTTATTTTTCAAAGAAACTAGAAAAATTTTTCAAGCTGTTAAGATTTTGATAAAGTCTGCGGCAACACGTCTATTGCAAACCAACATATTGCATCCAATCCTTGTCTCAATACTAAAAAGAACAAAATAATCAATAATATCAGTTTTAATAATAAATTTCTTCTGTCAAATATATATACCAAATAGCATTCCGACAGATAGAAAAATACAACGTAGAAATCTATTATATTCATTAACAATACTAGAACATGCTTCATCTATTGCAAGCAATGCATTCACATCAAAATAAGAATTAACTATAATATGTTGATTTGCAATAAACATGATGCCACAGGTTTTGTCAAAATCTTATCAACAGCTTGAAAAATTCTTCTACTTCCACTGAAAAATAAATGTATATTTATAAATTATTCATAAGACATGCATTAACTTTACACACAGACTGCATTTCACCAATGTTATTCATACTTATTTGTAGTCATATGATGCATGACGAATAACTATATGATGACACTCCTTTAACAAATGCATTCAAATATACTAGATTCTTGTGTGCGTATGCCTATATTACTGTTCGCAGTTATCCATACTGGTTTTTGACAGGTATTTGACGTTAAATTTTCCACAGTGCAACATTATATAGCATAGCACTTTTTCATTTATAAAAAAGTAAAGCTGCAAAATTCTTCCTGATACTTCTGGGTAGTTGAATCTATAAAATACACACATACATATCTTATAATAAACATATTATAGAATACACACATCTTTTTTTTATAAATATATGTATCGCTATGTTTTGTTCTGTTTTTACATATACATAAATTACTTTTGTAATGTTTTAGTTTTCTCTGATATAAATGAGATATACCTGATCCAACTATCCACAAGTATTACGAAGAATTTTGCATCTTTACTTTTTTATAAATGAAAGCGTACGAACACTGCACCCGGCATTTTGCAAACTTAACCTATACCTGTCAAAAGCAGGTATGGATGCATGCAAGCAGTAACATCGAAGCGCCGTTAGCGCAATCTTTCGTCAAAGACGCCAACCGTACAAGAATACATTGCCATTATTACATGTGTGTTGTGTACGTGTATATATACGTGTAGCATAATACCACTATATTCTATGCATTTGTTGTATACATATATAGCGATAAAGGGGACGACGACGACGATGATGATGATGATGGAGATGGTGACGTTTCTTACATGAAAATTTCCACATTTCGACTTTGCTTCGTAATATCTTTGCTTTATAGAACATGCAGAGCGAAAATAAAGACACTTTCCTTATATAAATCGAACCCAAGCTATCGATTAAGCTTATCAAGAATTCGATCGGTTCAGCCGTTATTCAGATCTGGTAATCTAAGGTACTCTCAACTATCCGACTCGCGTATAGATACCCGGGGTGCCTCGCTATTACTACGCGTGGTCTTTGCTTCGCGTGACTTGGTGCGAGACACTACCGTGTCTCTTCATCTTATGGCGAATGCTCCAACCGTACTTTTCGTACTTGCGCATTGGGAACTTGGGCGATGACGGAGGCGGAGACATCTCTTAATAAAAATTTTATACATTTCGACTTTGCATCATATTATCTACGTTCACGATACATGTTGAAAAAAAATAAAGACACTTTCATTATATGATTCGAACGCAAGCTATCGATTAAGCCTATTAAAAATACGATCGGTTCAATCGTTATTGAGTTCGATAATCTAAGGTAACTCGCAACTGGCCGACTCGCGTATAGATACCCGGAGTGCCTCACGGCTTCGCGTGAACTTGGCGCGAGATATTACCGTGTCTCTTGATAATGCTCGAAAATCGGAGAAATTTAAGTCATAATTCTGAACATTTCCGTAAATAAGAAAGTAAAACCCTGCAGAAAGATTAAAACTATAATAACCAACTATAACATAATTATTTCATAAATGAGAAAAGTATATTTGTCATAATAAACGCTTCATATAAATGGATTTAAATTAGCGAGATCCCGGGTCGTCGGAGCAATAGTCGTTTACCTTAATAATACACAGAAACTCGCGTGTGAAAACTTCGTCGAATCTGCGGCGATGTTATGCGATGCGACAAAGAAAGAGCAGCGTAATTCAATGCTGTCGCGTGGAGACGGAAAGCATACGGTTTGAGACAATGCTGTTGCTGCTGCGGATGTCAGAAGCGGATACCGTGCAATAGACTGGACGCCGTGGATCGGATATACGGTAACAAGGGAATTACATTACTCTTACTCGATGAATCTTTGACGATTCCGTTTGAAGTGCCGCGAAGGTACACCCGCCGTTACTATACCCGCCGCAACTCCCTCCGACTTGGTGACATAGGAGGGTGAGCTATCACAGAGGGATTATACGAACCTCTTGACTACGGGGACTATTCCAGCTACGTAAACCGCAAGCCGGACAGCTATTATTAGCGAGATACGCCTTGTGTATACGCGGGGCCATATGTTGTTGAATAATTAGGATCTTGTACAACTCGCGCTGTTTCTAAACAAATGTCACACTCCACAAAGTAGCTCTATTTAATTGTTACGGGAGATCAGGGCGATTTCTCGCCGTTTGCCGAGAGACTCTTGAGAAAAAATGGTCGACAGCTATCTCTCTTCTCGTCGACCGTTTCTCCGATTTCTTTCGTCGTAATTCGCCGCATGATTACGCGTAACATTGCATAATTGGCGAACACGTACGTAATGATTTCTTAGGGCCACCGCACAAGCTTTTCCGTAATGCATTATGTTACGTTAGGTATTGATTCTAAACCTAAACTCGTACGTAATATTAAACTTCAGTCAACGCACAGAGAAAATCGTAACGTAACAAAAGCATACTACGTTACGATTTTGTTTGTGCGTTGACTGAAGTTTAAGATTACGTACGAGTTTAGGTTTAGAATCAGTACTTAACGTAACGTAATGCATTACGGAAAAGCTTGTGCTGTGGCCCTTACTCGGCAGTACAGGAGTTTGCAGTAAGCGAGGATAAGAGGAAGAAAGAAAGGAAGGAAACAGAGAAAGAGAAAGAGAGGAAGGAAATCGAAGCGCGCGCTTTGATCTCCGATTTCGATTATACGGAGCGCGACGATACCGATAAGATCCGCGTATATGCACGTGGAGACCATCTGCTCTTTAATTTCCATATGACGCTCGTTGAATTAATACGGCAATGCGAGATCAAAAGTATTTTGAGCCCTCAAGGCAAATAGTCTCGACCTTTGATTTTCCCGTAATACGTGAGCGTGCTCGCGAACGCGCCGGTGAAATCCTGCGGAACGTTTTTCGACGTGCTTTGACGTTAAAAAGTATTCTTTCCCGCCGGTCCCGCGTCCGTTTTTCGTTTGGGTCGCCATTTCCTCCGCGCAAAAATGTTATCAAACTGCCAATAACCGCCGTTTGGTAACGCCATTCAAAGATTGAAGATTAATTATCACAAAGCAACGCGTGTTTGATGTCGGAGGAAATGTTGGTGTGGTTCAAATGATCGGTTAATTTAAAGGGACGGTAAGGAGGGATGAAGAAGAGGAAGAGGGTGGGAGAGAGGGAGAGAGAGAGAGGATTGCGCGGAGAGGGTAGACCCTCGGGGTTTGAGGTAGAAAGGGGGAAGAGACCACGGTTCGGGGCAACGCACAGAGTGGCTCTGTTGTGCTGCCTTTCGTTCGCCTCCATTCTCTGATAGCTCTTTCATCTGCGGATGATTACGTACTACTCCTCGTCGGTCTAAATAAACCTCTCACGTCCCCCCGCCCCCTCTTTCCCCCTATGACCGCTCTTCATTCCACGACGCTTGGAAATTACTTATCCCGTTGGAAAATAGTTAATACGGTTGTTATACGGCTGACACCGCCACGTATCGAACGCGACAATAATTATAACAATCTCCTCGAGCACGATACACGCTTAATCGTCGATTTGACAGTACAATTAACGCTCAATATCAGAATTTAATAGAAAGACCGTATATAAACTGCACGTGTAATAAAGTTTCGTCTCGTTGAAAAATATCAAGTCCAGTACATTTTAGGTGCGTTCCGTCATACATCAAGACGTAACGAAATATTCGAGACAACGCGCCTGGCGATTTGCGTTCATTACCGGAACAAATGCAACTCTGCGGACGATTAATTACGCGAGACACATCATCATCCATGTATAACTCGCTGTTTCGCGCAGCCCTGTTTTTCACCACTCGTCGTCGTCGTCGTCATCGTCGTCGCCGCCGCCGTCGTTGTCGTCGTCGTCGTCATCGGCTGCGGAGGCGTCGGCGTCGGCGGAACAGCGTCTTCCGTCTCGTGCCAGAGCTCCCCTACATTCGTCCTTAACATTAACGTCACGGCGTTTCTCGACGGAGTCACAATTATGCACTGGCGGAAATAACATTTACTTAGTCGAGTTCCCGCTCGGGTATATCATTAGTACGTTCAATTCTACGTCTTGGCATTTTATTTTAAATATATTCAAAATAATTAATTAGTTAATTACACTAAAATATAAAATTATTTAAAAGTATGTATAATTCTAATTCTCAAAAAATTGTATCTTATTTGATTTGATTAAATTAAATAATAGTTATAAAATAAATAGTAATATTTTAATATTAAACAAAATTATTATTTTATATTATATTCTTTCCTTTTTATAAAATAACAATAAAACTATTAATAATATTTAATAAGATTTATTGATAATATTTAATAACATATAATTAATTAATAAACAATATTATCACTTAATATTATAAATATTCCTTCTTTTTTTTTCTTTTAAATATATTCAAAATAATTAATCAGTTAATTACACTAAAATATAAAATAGTGTAAAAGTATATATAACTCCAATTCTCAAAAAATTATATCTTATTTGATTATTATCATCGTCATCATCATCAGTATCATCAATATCATCATTATCATCATTATCATCTTTATCATTATCATCATTATCATCAACATCATCATCATCATCAACATCACATCACCATCAACATCATCTTAATTATCATCAATTATTTATTTATTTATTTATTTTATTACAATTTCTATTAATTATTAATTAATTAACTATAAATATAATAATTCAATTATTAAGTAATAAGTAACAATAAATAATCAAATAATAATTTTAAAATAATTAGTAATATTAATAATATAAAACAAAATTATTATTTCATATTATATTCTTTCTTATTTATAAAATAATTTATTTGAAACATTTAATAATATTTAAAACTATTAAAATTTAATAAGACTTATTAATAATATTTAACAACATACAATTAATAAAGAAACAATATTATTACTTGCGACGATTTTTCCCACCGTCTCGCGGCTGAGCGATAAACGCGGCCGCCGACTCGTTCTCTCCGTCGCGCGGGTGTAAATTGCGCCGACGAACAGGAGCTAATTCGCCGAACGGGAGATGCGGAATGGTCGTTGACAAAAACGGGAAAACGGAGAAAAGATCCACGCGCCAGGTGGAAACGGGATGTTAGGAGTTCCGCGCGTACCGTGACGAGATCCGAGAGATAATCGCGAGAATCGAACTTGGGCGCCAGATACGATCTTTCACGTATCAATCCGCGAAACACACAAAATAAGCGTGAAATAAACGCGAAAGAATTTGCCGGAATTCGCCACGGGCTGACTAGCTCGCCTAAAGCCCGTTCTACATTGATCGCATGTCGCCAGTCGCAAGCAAATCGACCAATCACAGTCGATTATTCCGTCGAATATTCGACTGTGATTGGTCGATTTGCTTGCGACTGGCGACATGCGATCAATGTAGAACGGGCTTAACGGTAGAGAGGCAGGGCGAGTGTTGATCTAACGCGAGAAATTGTGCAAGAGACGACAAGTACATAAACGACAAACACAACTGGAAAGAAACTCGTAAATTAAACAGAGCAATAAACAGATTTATTAGAATAGCGGGAGCCGCAGCTCCTCGAGGATAGTAATGATAAACCGCGCGGATATACGGCTGCAATAAAAGAAACGCGGCTGCGAGACTGGGTGTTAGACCGCGGGGCGCGAAACTTCGGAGTGTGTACGCCGAGACCGACCCGTTATATCGGCCGGAATGTTCGCTCGGCTTGAATTACGCCTCGCACTGCGAAGAAATTGATTATTGCGTTCTGCTGTAATTCGGGCGCAAGCCCGAATCAATTCTCGATATCACCTCGCCAACGGCGACCTTAACGCCCGCTATTACCGCTAAATTATTAATACGCAACTTAAGATTAACAAGCAATTAATACAACGCGAACATGCTTCGATTTCGGGCAGACATGTTACGCAGAATCGAATACTCGGCACACACGCACGCAATTCATGCAAAAATCGCGAGGAAACTCTCACAAAACGCGCTCACAATTTCGAGACGCGGTGCTTTACAACCGACATAATACGTCGAATTTACGCGATTCACACTCTCACGTAACCCGTACAATAATCGCGAAGGAAAGTTGCACCGGACGTACACGTAAAGTTTAGACGCGAAGATTCACAAACGAAAGACAAAAGTAATATAACAAATTGACGCGAATCACACTCACACTCAAACGACCGACATACAGCACGAACGAGATATATTGTCATATCTCATATAATACAAGCACAATAAGAATTTTTAGGATTTGTATTTGCCAATTCTAAATTTAGGCTCTACCCAATAATTAGGATATTTGTTCGAATGTCTTGTATTTTGTAATAAATAATTTGAAATATATAAATAAATTGTTTTACAAACTGGTTCTTTCGACAAACGACAGAGAGATCAAATTGCAAATACGTTGGTATATATAAATAATTCATATTTTGTCGATGTCATGCAAAAGAACACGTGTGGGGAAAGTTTTAGTTACTCATCTGGAATTTCGCAATGTACGTACCTTGAGGCGTGATTTATTTATTCCTTGGTTGGAAACTCTTTTTTATTTTAATTCTGCTTTTTTTTTTAATTTCGCTTTTTTTCTTACTTATATATAGGGTGTCCCATCAAAATTGGCCACTCCTCTTATCGTTTAAAATAAAAGAGATAGATCATAACAAATATATATCAATAATATTATAGAGGGCTAATAGCAGCCGTGCGCAAGATAGAGGACGCAAAATAAATCTAAAGATTAAAATTAATAATTTAATATATCAACGTTTCGGTCTATCTTCTGGCCGTCTAATTAATAAAACAATGTAATTGTTTGCAATAATTAACGATTATAAAATGTAATTATTAATTGCATTAAGAATTACATTGTAATTAAAATTTGTAATTGTTAATTAGATTACATTTTTGCCCAACTCTGCTTCCTATACCGCGCGCGCGAGAAAGAGAAAGAGAGAGAGAGAGAGAGAGAGAGAATAGTTCGACACGCGTGGCTTCAGCGTTCGCTCGTACGTAGCCGTATAGAGCGCCCCTCCCACCGCTTCGCCGCGCACCTAGCAACGCCTGAGTAGGAAGTTTCTTCTCGCCGCGCGCTTGTGTAAGGCATGGATTGGCCCATATTTTTAAATTAATTTCTTAATAATTATTACGAAAATCGCAAAATGGTAAAAGACTTTTCTTCTCAGTTTCATGTGCTCTACCTGCACATGGCGGGTGATCCGCGAATTATGGGACACCCTGTATATATGTATAACGCATTATATAGAATGAGTCGTGAAAACCTGACAATTTTCAACATAAAATGACAATATGAAATTATATGAATATATAATATCTCTTGATAGCCCATATTTATTTATAAAAATTATTTGTGACGCCCAGGTAATTGTTTTTTCATTATTATTTTTCAACAAGCCAAATTAAATGCATGTATTATTATATTATACGAGTTATCTTGTATACACACTAGTGATTAAACAGAATGTGTACTAATATAAATAGTTCAAAATTATTAATCTAATTTAATAAATAAATTATTAGTACATATGCTCTTTAAATTATTATTGCATATGAATAAAGAAATTATGGGTAATTATGTATAATATAGTAATACATGCATTTATATACGTATAACTTTGTTCGATGAAAAATAACAAAAATTGTATGTAGGATATATTTATCAATAAAAGAGCAGAGAGAGTTCAAAATTATTAATGTATTATATTAAATATCATTAGAAAACTCACTTGATTTGTTGTTGAATCCGGTTTATTAATTCCCTTGCTTTATTATACAACTTGTGTATATCTACGTATTCTTTGTATCTCTACGTAGATGAAGATCAATTTTTCTTATCCCAGAAAACAGATTATGAAGTAGAAATACGATTTTCTTTTTGTGGAAATGCTGGAATATAATGAGAATTTCACATAAGAATACATATATAAATATATGTCTTTGACATCAATGTAATACAAATATAAAATGCACCATATACAGGGTGTCCCAAAGCACCCTTTACAACGCTCGTGAGCAGGTAGAGCACAGTAAACTGAACAGAAAAGTCCTGTACCATTTTGCAATTTTCGCAATAATTATTGAAATATTAATTAAAAAAGATTGGCGAATGAGCGCGCGTTTCGCGCGGCTAGACCGTGGGATGTACGCTCTAGGCGTGCCAGCGGCGAGCTTCGCAGTGTCGCACGGCAACGAAAAGTTTGGTGGCCCTGCGACGAGAGTCGGGGTACGCGCGAGCAGCGAGCGGCCATTAATAACAATTATTAAATGATTTAGATAAATAATGCTAATTAAATGCTTGCTTAACAATTACAAAAAGAATTAATTATTGAATAATAATATATTATTATTATTATTATTTTATTATGATTTTTAATTATTTTTTTACGTTTCGTGGAAAAAGAAACGATAAGAAAGATAAGAGAATTTGATGCTGCAATAATATACTTACAAAAGGTAACGATCGAGAATCAATTGTGAATTTACGATCCTTCATCAAGGTAGGATTCATAACTACGGTAAAACACAATAAAAAATTAAAATTGTGAATGCTGAAAATTAGATATCTATGAAAAAGAAACAAAGAATCTATCGTGTGAATTTACGCTTATAAGCTTTCGTTAATTTATTATTTACAATTACTATAGAAAACAATGTAATCGATTTCTATCGTTTTTCTTTTGGTTCCTTCGTCAGGATTGCGACAATGTTCATACAAAAATATTCGAATACGCATATCAAAAAATATAAAGCCTCCGCTAGTATAAAATAATAAACGTTTCCCGCTTCATGTATTGAAATAAAATATCTTATTTACCTCATGAGGTAACGATTATAACTTGTAATCATTGTGCTCTGCTTGAGATGGTTCTACTTATATTTTCCCGAAATAAAATTATTTTGTGGCAAGGAAACGCTATCGTTTCCACACCACCTTGAGGTAGATAGCTTGGCGCGTTTTTTTTTAAGTGGTTTCCTTAGTAGGCCCAATCCATTCTCAAAATTTAATGCAATAACTGTTCGAAGTGTCTTCCTCGTGCTTGTAAGCAGAGTTCGACTCTTCCAGTTATTTGTCGCGTCGCACGGTGCGCCATGTCCGACGTAATACTATTATAGGCCGCTAAAATAGCTTCGCGTACCTTATCTTCGGTACCATCACGATGGTACTCGACTGAAGCTTTTACATAGCCCCAAAGAAAATAGTCTAGCACGTTCAAATCTGGCGACCGTGCCGGCCAAACGATAGGGGCACCTCGACCTATCCATTTGTCCGGAAAACGCGCGTCTAAAATTTCTCATACTCGACGGGAATAATGTGCGGGCGCTTCATCGTGCTGAAAAATCAGCTTTTCTCGAGCGCAAAAAGGAACATCCTCCAAAAGTTCCGGCAACTTGTTCTCAATGAACTCCGCGTACGTCTGTTCATTGAGATGTGGCGGAAGAAAATATGGACCGATCTGAAAATCGCCAATAGATACATTACGAGGACAGTGCGGGAAAAAAAATATTTTAATTGACAAAAATATTTACCACTCTGTTTGCAATTACTCCTGCCCATACATTTATCGACCAGCAATATTGAAATGAGCACTGACGGATGGCGTGAGGATTCTCCTCTTGCCAGATCACGAAATTGCGAGAATTAAAGACGCCATTTGGTGTGAATGTGGACTCATCTGTCCATAAGATACGGTCGGGAAATGAAACGTTTCGCCGACACTGTGCGATAAACCCTGCGCGTGTTTTGTTAATGATTATCAAATGCTAAAAGTGCCGTGAATATTGAAGAAAAACTGAAATTAAAAAAATAAAAATACCTTCGCAGAAGTGGACGCGCTGTATTTCGTCTCGTGCAAGAAGTTGCTGTACACGTTGGTAATGGAATGGGTGCAACCCATTATTTCGTAAAATGCAATGCACCATGGATCGCGGTATACCAAGTGCATGAGGAACACGGCGTATACTATTTTGCGGATTATCTTCAAATGCACGCAATACTTCCTCGTCGTCATTAACGTGACGACGTACTGGTACATCGCAATTATTCCTGCCCATACATTTATCGACTTTTATCGACACTTGTTAAACCTTTGTCGACCAGCAGTTTTTGATTCAAATGCTTTTGTTAGGACAGCACGGACAATATTTTCGATTTTCAATTGTTTTTTTTTGTTTCTCATGTTTTTACACGTATGCGTGGGCGTATACGTTTCATTTACGTGTTATTAAAGTGCTTTAATAATGAATTATACAGCGGAAGAGTATACAGATATGATTATCTGTTATGGGATGGCCGGAGAAAATGGTTGTGCCGCGGAGCGCATTTACGTAGAGCGATTTCCTAATCGTGAGCGGCATCCGTCAAGAGTAACAATTACGGATTGTGTCCGACGAGGAAAACGAACAGGATTTCTTCTGGCACAACATCAAAACCGTGTTGATGTACCAGTACGTCGTCACGTTAATGATGACGAGGAAGTACTGCGTGCATTTGAAGAAAATCCGCAAAATAGTATACGCCGTGTTGCTCATGCACTTGGTATACCACGATCCACGGTGCATCGCATTTTACGAAATAATGGGTTGCACCCATTCCATTACCAACGTGTACAGCAACTTCTTGCACCAGACGAAATACAGCGCGTCTACTTCTGCGAAGGTATTTTCATTTTTTTAATTTCAGTTTTTCTTCGATATTCACGGCATTATTAGCATTTGATAATCATTAATAAAACACGCGCAGGGTTCCTCGCACAGTGTCGGCGAAACGTTTTATTTCCCGACCGTATCTTGTGGACAGATGAATCCACATTCACACCAAATGGCGTCTTTAATTCTCGCAATTTCGTAATCTGGCAAGAAGAGAATCCTCACGCCATCCGTCAGTGCTCATTTCAATATCGCTGGTCGATAAATGTATGGGCAGAAGTAATTGCGAACAGAGTGGTAAATATTTTTGTAAATTAAAATATCTTGTTTTCCGCACTGTCCTCGTAATGTATCTATTGGCGATTTTCAGATCGGCCCATATTTTCTTCCGCCACATCTCAATGGACAGACGTACGCGGAGTTCATTGAGAACAAGTTGCCGGAACTTTTGGAGGACGTTCCTCTTTGCGCGCGAGAAACGCTGATTTTTCAGCACGATGGAGCTCCCGCACATTATCCCCGTCGAGTACGAGAAATTTTAGACGCGCGTTTTCCGGACAAATGGATAGGTCGAGGTGGCCCTATAGTTTGGCCGGCACGGTCGCCAGATTTGAACGTGCTGGACTATTTTCTTTGGGGCTATGTAAAAGCTTCAGTCGAGCACCATCGTGATGGTACCGAAGATGAGGTACGCGAAGCTATTTTAGCGGCCTTTAATAGTATTACTCCGGACATGGCGCACCGTGCGACGCGACAAATAACTGGAAGAGTCGAACTCTGCTTACAAGCACGAGGAAGACACTTCGAACAGTTATTGCATTAAATTTTGAGAGTGGATTAGGCCTACTGGGGAAACCACTTAAAAAAAACGCGCCAAGCTATCTACCTCAAGGTGGTGTGGAAACGATAGCGTTTCCTTGCCACGAAATAATTTTATTTCGGGAAAATATAAGTAGAACCATCAAGCAGAGCGCAACAATTACAAGTTATAATCGTTACCTCATGTATTGATTAAGATTAAGATATCTTATTTCGATACATGAGGTAAATAAGATATTTTATTTCGATACATGAAACGGGACACGTTTATTATTTTTTACTAGCGGAGGCTTTATATTTTTTGATATGCATATTCGAATATTTTTGTATGAACATTTGTCGCAATCCTGACGAAGAAACCAAAAAAAAAAACGATAGGAATCGATTACATTGTTTTCTATAGTAATTGTAAATAATAAATTAACGAAAGCTTATAAGCGTAAATTCACACGATAGATTCTTTGTTTCTTTTTCATAGATATTTAATTTTCAGCATTCACAATTTTAATTTCTTATTGTGTTTTACCGTAGTTATGAATCCTACATTGATGAAGGATCATAAATTCACAATTGATTCTCGATCGTTTCCTTTTGTAAGTATATTATTGCAGCATCAAATTCTCTTATCTTTCTTATCGTTTCTTTTTCCACGAAACGTAAAAAAATAATTAAAAATCATAATAAAATAATAATAATAATAATATATTATTATTCAATAATTAATTCTTTTTGTAATTGTTAAGCAAGCATTTAATTAGCATTATTTATCTAAATCATTTAATAATTGTTATTAATGGCCGCTCGCTGCTCGCGCGTACCCCGACTCTCGTCGCAGGGCCACCAAACTTTTCGTTGCCGTGCGACACTGCGAAGCTCGCCGCTGGCACGCCTAGAGCGTACGTCCAACGGTCTAGCCGCGCGAAACGCGCGCTCATTCGCCAATCTTTTTTAATTAATATTTCAATAATTATTGCGAAAATTGCAAAATGGTACAGGACTTTTCTGTTCAGTTTACTGTGCTCTACCTGCTCACGAGCGTTGTAAAGGGTGCTTTGGGACACCCTGTATATGAAACGATATGTTAACTTTTAAAATTACATATTAAACTTAAATGTTTACCATCATATTTTTGAACTGATTTAAAAACATTGTAGTATTTCTATACATATTTATGATTTAAATCAATTAAAAAATGTGATTGTAAACATTTAGATTTAATGTAATTTTAAAAGACTAGTTATCATGAATAATTTCACATCTGTATATAGAATATTCTGTATGTATATATATATATATATATATATATATATATATATATATATATATTGTGACGTTACCGTCTCGCGCGCGTCCGCCGAGTCCCTCTCCGATCGAAAAAACGTGGGCTAACGGGCCGCGCCAGTCGAATAATTGCGAGAACCGTACCGTTACCTCCAGAGAGGCGTCATTAATTGAGATTTCGAGCTTAATATTAATTCCGTTTATTATTTCTTTTTGTATGATGATTTCAGTTGGGAGCCTCATCGGAAGAACGAGCGGAAAGTCGCTGAAACATCACGGAAAATACAATCGGCGATCCAGGACGACCTTAGAGGGGCAAGGAGCCAGCAATCCGGGAATTCAAAGCATCTAACGTCTGGCTACGTCACGATAGGATTAGGACCCGCACACGTGATGCGCGACGCACGGGACAGCGAGAAAATCATCGCGCAAGAACTCAGGCCCGTGCGGATCCGGTCCCCGCGGAGGGACTGCAATCCTGCACCCGATGACGTGACACAGCCCCGGAAAAGACGAAAAGAGGGGTGGCAGCGATACTTCCGGCCAAGCCGTTCGCCCTAGACTTTGCGACGGCCCCGCGGAAAGGGCCCCAGCGAATTATTGTTCGAATTCCCGGGGGCGCGCGCACCCCCGTTACGACCGTGAGCGCGCCGCCCGCCGGCCACAGCGCGTGATAACGCGTGATTGGCCGCAATAATACGCACCCCGTGTGCGCAGTCCCGGCTGGCCCACAGGTATCGATTCTGGATCGCGACGATCCGGGATCAGACTGGCGTGAGCTCGCGTGCGAGGAAGAGGCGTTAATTATATCGAGAGTAATTCTGTAATTGAGAGGACGATAGCGAGACGAGAGCGAGCGGAGAGAATCCCGGCGATCGGCAGCTGAGAAGGACGGACCCGAGGGAGAGGACGTCGACGTCGCTGACCCCGTGCAACCACCACGAGAGGAACGGTACCGGTGAGGTTACCCTCCGCCATATTCGCCACTCGCGATCGCGCCCGGAATCGTTTCGTTCTGGCGTCGACGCCGTGAATTCGTACTTTGGTGTACGGGCTAAGCCCGATTCTTTAGTGTAGATTTTCGCGTCACGGCCACGTCGTCAAGCGATTCGAGCCCCGGAGCCTCGAAAGTATCGGTTTCCGCGGATCGAGACATTACCTCGCGTTTTTATTAAACCGTGTGTCGTCTCTCTGGAGATTCGGATTCCGTAGATTATATTTGCGTTGGTTCTCGCACGTCTAGCGTTTAAGACTCGTTCGTACTGTATGTCGGTCGTCTGAGTGTGAGTGGGATTCGCGTCAATTTGTTATATTATTTTTGTCTTTCGTTTGTGAATCTTCGCGTCTAAACTGTGCGTGCACGTCCGGTGCAACCTTCCTTCGCGATTATTATATGGGTTACGTGAGAGTGTGAATTGCGTAAATTCGACGTATTATATCGGCTGTAAAGCATCGCGTCTCGAAATTGTGAGCGCGTTTTGGTGAGAATTTCCTCGCGATTCTTGCATGAATTGCGTGCGTGTGTATGCCAAGCATTCGATTCTGCGTAAAATGTCCGTCCAAAATCGAAGCATGTCCGCGTTGTATTAATTGCCTGTTAATCTTAAGAAGATGCCGAAGCGACGGGCGAACTCCGTCGGGTTAGCGCCCTCATCTAAACGTAACTAAAAGTGTCGGTATATTACCAACGCTTTATAGTTACATTACCGATATCATTATGTAGAGTAATTGTTGAATAGCCTTCACTTGGACACAGTACAATTGGACACGGTGCAACTGAACGGTGTGCAACTGAGCGGTGTGCAACTGAACGGTGTGCATTTTTATATGTCCAACTAAACGGTGTGCATTTTTATGTGTGCAACTGAACGGTGTGCAACTGACCGGTGTGCTACTGAACGGTGTCCAAATTAATTTTCTTCTGTGTCCGAAAGCTACTGTGTCCAAAATTATTGTGTCCAAATGCACTGTGTCCAATTGAGCCGTGTGCAAAGTTTCATGTCCATTTGCAACGTGTCCATTTGTACCGTGTCCAATTGTACTGTGTCCAAGTGCACCGCTCCCTAATTGTCAAAGATATGTGCATACTTTGGAAAGAGCAATAAAATATAAGCTTTTCGCATTGTGTTAAATATGTAGAGACAGAAAATATGTTGGATTTCTACTCTAATTCTGATCTATCGTCTCGTAGAAGCAACGACTTTACACAGATATCTGTTTGTGTCGCGTACATATTTTGAATACAAATCTATAATATTGCTCATATTATCTCTTTTGATTTTATCATAATGTAGATATATACATATATACATCATATAGATGTAACATATATATATATATATCATGCTCCTCGCATATTCGTTTCCACGTTCATTCACGCTGCTCTCTCTCTCTCTCTCTCTCTCTCTCTCTCTCTCTCTCTCTCTCTCTCTCTCTCTCTCTCTCTCTCTCTCTCTCTCTCTCTTTCTCTGTTCGTTCTTTATTGTATTCTTTCTTTCCCATTATTATATTCTCTTATTTATTCGACTTTTATTCTTTTTATTCTCGTCTTCCTACATAATAATAATTATTAATTTAATCATTAATTTATTCATCTTTATTTTATAGAGTATAAATGAGATATTGTGTATCTTATAAATAGAAAAAGTATTTAATTATGTGTATTTTTGTATGTACATGTGTTGTATTTAGTTATAGTTAAATAGAAAAAGAAAATAACTTATTGTTGTGTATCTCATTTATGCTTTATAAAATATAAATAAATAAATAAATTTATTTATTTTCATGTAGGGAGACGAGAATAGAAAGAATAAAAGTTGAGCAAATAAAAGAATATAATAATGGGAATAAAAGAATACAATAATGAACGAGCAGAGAAAGAGAGAGAGAGAGAACGAATCAGGAGCAAGCGAGATAGCTAACATGAAAGACTTCCGAAGTTTTGCTCGCGAGGCTCGCTTTATCTATAATCTCTCGCGTTATATATCGTTACTGTAAAATTTTTGTTTTTCGCGCTTATTGATCCGAAAATAATTACAATGAATTAATTATATTTTACCGATTAAAATGATACCAAACACGATATAAATCGGATAATTTTTAATCAATTATGTAATTAAAATTATGATTACTTATTTCATTAAAAATAATCCGATTTATGTCATATTTAGTGTCATTTTAATCGCAAAAATGTTATTAATCCATTACAATTATTTTCAGGTATATAAAATGCGAAATACAGAGATTTTATTTTCTATAATAAGATGACATATATACGTCAAAGATTACAGATAAAGGGAGTCTGGCGAGCGAGACTTAGGAACTCTTTGATGTTTGTCATCTCACTTGCTCCTTCATTCTTTCTTGCTCTCGCTTTTGTCGATTCTTCAGCATCGGGGATCTTTCCTTATGTACAAAATATAAACATTTTATAAAATTGTAACGGTTCACCTTTCCCGTACGCCGCGGATCAAGGCTCGCCGGTGCCAGGATTCGGGAGAAGGGGGAAACTCCAACTTACTTTACCTCGGTATAAGCGGTTTAAATAAGGTTTATTCAAGCGGTTATTATAAAAGATATTTAACCCTGAAAGCCATGCGCGAAGCAAGCATGCGGCGGCACGGTGCGTACAGAGTTTTGCGCGTGTGCGGTTGTTATTCACAATGCGATATGCAACGCGGTGCGTACAGAGTTTTGCGCGTGAGCGGTTGTTATTCACAATGCGATATGCAGCGCGGTGCGTACAGAGTTTCGCGCGTGGTTGGTGCGCGTGGAGCTCGGGAAGCGAGCGTGGCTCAAGCGGCCGTGGTCTGTAATCGCGAGGTTCGCATGCAAGTGAACAATGGTTATTCTAGGCGGAACAGAACCGATCTTAAATGCTACGGGTGTGTCGCGTGGCCTTCGTTCGTTATTCCAACGGCCTGACTACCTTATCCTTAGAAGGACGGGGCGTCGGCACTTTCTGCGGCCTACCCTTAGAAGGGCTTGCGCGCTTGTATTGTCTGAAGGCCGTGCGTACAGGTGGAGTCGGCTCTATAACTATAATGCGCGGTATATACAGTGCGGTCTTACTATACGGACAGGTCGCGGTATATACCATGCGGTCTTACAATATGAACAGGTCGCGGTATATACAAACGGTGCTAGAGTCTATCAGGACGCGGAGACCGGAGCGGTCTTACTGGTTACGGTATATGTACAACGGTCTTATAATAGAGCAGGTCGCGGTATATGTACAAAGCGGCATTACAGTTAGCGGGTCGCGGTATTTAGAAGGAAAGATACACGGAGACCAAAGTGGTCTTACGGTGGAAACGGTCGCGGTATACAAACGGCCGTCCAGGTTGAACGGTGCGCGGAGCGCGGTACGGTCTTATGAACTAAGAGTGCTCCGTCCCAGCAACCGGGAAGCCCGGCATAACCACGGGTAGCCCGTGACCTGGTTTAACGCAAAAGATCGAGAATGCGCCGTCCCAGCAACCGGGTAGCCCGGCATAACCACGGTTAGCCCGTGACCTGGTGTAACGCTAGGTATCAGGGTGCGCCGTCCCAGCAAACGGGTAGCCCAGCGTAACTACGGGTAGCCCGTAGCCTGGTGTAACGCGGTATAGGTTTCGGATCAGGAGTTGTACTAGGTAGGACTCGGGATCGCGGGAACTGGTAACGCTACGCTCGCCGGAGCGCCTTATATACCGGCGGCCGGCCTCCCACTCACGCGAGTCGGTGCGCGGTGGGGTGGTCCCACGGTGGGGCCGCGACACGGGTGTGGGAGCTTAGGGGCGCCATTGGCGCCGAGCCTCAGAATTGCGGGCGGCTGGTCGGCCCGCGAGGCTGGTAACGGTATCGTTACAAAATAAAAACTGAAACTTACATTTTGGATTTTATTAGTATGAATATAAATATAATGGATTAATAAGATTCTTGCGAGTAGAATGATACCAAACATGACATAAATTGAATTATTTTTAATTAATTATGTAATTATGATCACTTATTTCATTAAAAATTATACGATTTATGTCGTGTTTAATATCATTTTTATCGCAAGAATCTCATTAATCCATTATAATTATATTCATACTAATAACATCCAAAATGTAAGTTTCAGTTTTTATTTTATAAAATGTTTATATTTTGTACATAAGGAAAGATCCTCGATGCGCTGAAGAATCGACAAAAGCGAGAGCAAGAAAGAATGAAGGAGCAAGCGAGATGACAAACATCAAAGAGTTCCGAAGTCTCGCTCGCCAGGCTCCCTTTATCTGTAATCTTTGACGTATATATGTAATCTTATTATAGAAAATAAAATCTCTGTATTTCGCATTTTTTATACCTGAAAATAATTGTAATGGATTAATAACATTTTTGCGATTAAAATGACACTAAATATGACATAAATCGGATTATTTTTAATGAAATAAGTAATCATAATTTTAATTACATAATTGATTAAAAATTATCCGATTTATATCGTGTTTGGTATCATTTTAATCGGTAAAATATAATTAATTCATTGTAATTATTTTCGGATCAATAAGCGCGAAAAACAAAAATTTTACAGTAACGATATATAACGCGAGAGATTATAGATAAAGCGAGCCTCGCGAGCAAAACTTCGGAAGTCTTTCATGTTAGCTATCTCGCTTGCTCTTTATTCGTTCTCTCTCTCTCTCTCTCTTTCTCTGCTCGTTCATTATTGTATTCTTTTATTCCCATTATTATATTCTTTTATTTGCTCAACTTTTATTCTTTCTATTCTCGTCTCCCTACATGAAAATAAATAAATTTATTTATTTATTTATATTTTATAAAGCATAAATGAGATACACAACAATAAGTTATTTTCTTTTTCTATTTAACTATAATTAAATACAACACATGTACATACAAAAATACACATAATTAAATACTTTTTCTATTTATAAGATACACAATATCTCATTTATACTCTATAAAATAAAGATGAATAAATTAATGATTAAATTAATAATTATTATTATGTAGGAAGACGAGAATAAAAAGAATAAAAGTCGAATAAATAAGAGAATATAATAATGGGAAAGAAAGAATACAATAAAGAACGAACAGAGAAAGAGAGAGAGAGAATGAGAGAAAAGCGCGAGTGAACGCATAAGTGAATATGCGATGAGCATGATGCTAAGCGATACGTAGCACATAGCGAGCGAACGATTAGAAAGAGACAGAGCGTATGATCGAGAGAGAAAAGATACTGCAATAATGTTAGTGCGTACATGTATATTACTCTTACACGCATGAAAGAGACACAGGTAGTACGATTATGTCTGTCCTCGTCATGTAAAATTGCAGCTCCGTCTATCGCGATATCACGCAACTAATCTGCTGCTCTGTTTTACTCTTGAATCTCGATCTCGCACACACACATATGCACGAAAGTGTAGGATCGTAAAATCTTTTTTCTAAAGCTTCTAAACTCACTTCTCTAAGTTCACTTATACTCTTTGATGAAATGCCGAGTGCGGGGTTTACTGATTAGGCACGTACAGATTACAAATTTGTTATATTAAGTAAATGTGACGGCAGAAGCCGATAACATTTACTTAATATAAAAAACCTGCAACCTGCACGTGCCTAACAAGTGAACTCCGCACTCGACATTTTATCAAAGAGTACTAGTGAACTTCGAGAAGTGAGTTTAGAAGCTTTATAAAAAAGATTTTACTATGCAACATTTTGCACACCGAAATGTTTCTTACTAGGCTTTCAAATACATTTTCAAACGTTCACTTATATTCCTTCATGCATTTCCGAGTGGAGAGGTATCCTATTTTGCACGTACACACCGCAAAACCCTTATATTAAGCAAATATATAATTATTATGGCCGGTAAAACAGGACGGTCCGGCATCCTCTTAAGTTGCGTATTGATAATTTCGCAGTAATAGCGGGCGATAAGATCGCCGTTGTCGAGGCGATATCGAGAATTGATTCGGTCTTGCGCCCGAATTATAGAAGAACGCAATATTCAATTTCTTCGCAGTGCGAGGCGTAATTCAAGCCGAGCGAACATTCCGGCCGATCTAACGGGTTGGTCTCGGCGTTCACATTACGGGGTTTCGCGCCCCGCGTCTAACACCCAGTCTCGCAGCCGCGTTTCTTTTACCGCAGCCGTATATCCGCGCAGTTTATCATTAATACTCTCGAGAAGCTGCGGCTCCCGCTATTATAATAAATCTGTTAATTTCTCTGTTTAATTTACGAGTTTCCTTTAAGTTGTGCTTGTCGTTTCCGTAATTGTCGCCTCTTGCATAAATTATCGCGTTCGATCAACACTCGCCCTGCCCCTCTACCGTTAGGCGAGCTAGTCAGCCCGTGGCGAATTCCGACAAATTTCTTTCGCGTTTATTTCGCGCTTATTTCGTGTTTCACGAATTGATACGTGAAAGATCGTATCTGGCGCCCAAGTTCGATTCTCGCGATTATCTCTCGGATCTCGTCACGGTACGCGCGGAACTCCTAACATCCCGTTCCCACCTGGCGCGTGGATCTTTTTTTCCGTTTTCCCGTTTTTGTCAACGACCATTCCGCATCTCCCGTTCGGCGAATTAGCTCCTGTTCGTCGGCGCAATTTACACCCGCACGACGGAGAGAACGAGTCGGCGGCCGCGTTTAACGCTCAGCCGCGAGACGGTAGGAAAAGTCGTCGCAATATATATATACAGGGTGGTCCTCGTAACGGTCGCCACGATTTTTAAGGCACTTACAACAATCTGACATAAAAAAGTCATAAACAGAAATTTATCAGTTTTTAACCAGCAACAAATTGCAATAATAAAAATTGACCAAACCTTTTTTTTCCATAAAAAAGCAAGGTCACCTTCAATTTTTTAAATGGAACTGCCTACTTTTTATTGCACATTTTTGTAGCTTATCTCGAGAGCTTTTCAAAACACTATAATAAAGTATTTTTTCATTAAGTACTTTTTGAATTATTTTATATTTTAATCTGACATATTTTGATATAAAAATTAAAATATCTCGTAAAATATTTAGTTTTCGATAATCTTACCGTAATACTTTTATGTTCAGAATAATGGGACAAATCAATTAGTGTAAAGAGAAAAACAAATAATTGTTTAAAAAAATACATTGTAAATAATTACATACTTTTTCTTAAAAACAATTTTTTTTATACGAATCCAGATGCATCGACTTTTTTCGGTACCACTAATAGGGGTGCGTTCCATTGACTCGCGCTTGTTCGGATTATGCCGTTTTTAACATTTCTTGCACTTGTTTATTTACTTCCGTTTTATGCCTTTCCGGAAGGCGATACGGTCTCGTGTTTACCGGTGAGGTATCGGCGCGCGTGTTTATCTCGTGCTCTACCGTCGCGGTGCACGTCAGTGGTTCTCCGTCCAACTGAAATGTATCGTAATATTCTTCGCATATCCGTAAGAGTGCCTGTTTTTCTTCTGAATTTAAATGCTGTGTTCGTAGTAGTTGTCAAATTTGCGAGTATCGTGAGGAAGTAGGTTTAGAATTTTTTCTCGTTTGTATAGTGTGTACTTCGGATTCTCGGTCGTATTCTACATCTTCGATAACAACATGCGGCGTTTGTATCTCGACTTCTGTATCGGCCGTATTCATTACACTAACGGGGCATGCGTGATCTTTAGGTTCTAATAGACAATTTCCGATATAGACTCCTGGGGCTGTTTCTTCTGCTCGTACTACTCCTATCCGATTTTGATTCGTTGTCGCTTTTACGATGGTTTCGCTGCGCGGTTTTAGAATGGTTTTATTAAATGAATGGAATTTGAGCACGGCGTCTCCTATTTTTAGTTGATTTTGTTTGTAGTCGCAGGATACTGAGTGTTGTCGGAGGAAATCAATCCCTAGAATTCCTTCATATTCGATCGGAATGTCGTCTTTTACAACGTAAAATGCATGTTTTATTTTATGTCCATCTACTTTAATTGTAGCGTACATTTTTCCGATGGTGTGTACCTTATGCCCGGTTATGCCTGTGAGCGCGATTTTATCCTCATATATGAGGGTATCGCCCTTTAATTGTTTTAATTTTATTAACGAGATGGTTGATCCTGAATCGCACAACATCCGTAATTTTTCATCCTTTGCTTGTCGCATGGGTAGTGTTATTAACAATAAATCCGTTTTCTTCTGTGTGCTCGGCGTATCTTTAATATGCGTAACGTGATATTCGGACGCAGGTCGCGGTTGTTTCTTTTTAGATTCGCTTTTATCATTTTCGCTACTGTTACCGTCGGACTCGGAATCTCGCTTTTCTTGTCGCGGATTCTTTCGGTCGTGTGTATTTTCTTCGCGTTTTTTCTGGTTACCGTTCAAACTCCAGCATTCGTCGCGGGTGTGTCCGGATTTTTTACAATGTTTGCAATATTTATTTATTGCATTTATCCGCGAAGATTTTTCCGGTTTAGGAAGCGCGTATCGATTACTTCGACAATCGCGTCTGTAATGTCCGTTTTTTCCACATTTAAAACATTGCGGAGTCGAATTTCGAATCTGTCGCGAATTGCTTGATTTGTATTTATTTTTATTCGGGAAGCTGCTTATTCTTGCTGTTGGTCCGATAAGATTTTCTTCATCGCTCGCGCCCGTTATCGCTTCTTGGAGCGTCGTATATCGTTGCGCGTGTACGAGTACCTTTAATTCATCGCGTAATCCAATTTGAAAATTTATTAACGCCTGTTTTTTAATCGTGTGTTGAATCGTGCGTTTTGATAGTGAGAAGTCCTCTTCTCTTTCAATCATAGCATCGTACAATTTCATTGCTAGTAACTCAACGCGTTGTCCGAAAGCATACGCGGTTTCATTTGATTTTTGTCTTAATGAATTGAACTCGATTTGTAAGTGCGTAGTACTTTGTTTAGATTGGTAACAAGTTTCGAGTTGATGTTTTAATTCGTCGAACGTTTGTATATCTCGCGTCTCAAAATCCTGCATCGCTTTTCCTTTTAATTTTGTAAATAAGATTGCTTGAATTAACGATTCTTCGTCCGCGGGATTTATGTTCTGAACGGCGTATTTACACGCGTTTAAAAATTCTTGCAGTTTATGTCGCAAGGTTCCGTCGAACTCGGGGATCATTATTCTTGCTTCCTTTAACGGCAGATAATTCGGGGCGACGCTTCGTCGATTTCTGATATCGCGTCTCGTTCGCCCGTATGTTGTTTCAAACGCATCGTTATCGTTTTCCCTGCGAGTATCTGTATGACGGGGTAATTGTGCGTCCGCGCTTTCTAGTCGCGTTACTCGTATGTTTAACGAATTAATATCCGCGCGTATTTCATTTAAAATGTGGATGATCTGTGTATAATCTCCTCTTTCTTCGCGGTTTCTTTCGGGAGGCGGTGTGCGGTCGGCCTCCGCTATATGTTGGTCCATCTGGCGGATGGATCTTCGCATATTGTCTATTTCGTCGTCTACCGTGCCTCGCGGCAGATTTGCGGGAGTACTTTCGTGCGGATTTCGCGATTCGGCCATATTATTTTCTTGTTGGCGGTAAATTTCTTCCGGGTCAAACAGATCGCTCTCGTAGGAGGTTAGTGAAAATTCGCGTCGTAAAGATACTCTACTTGGAGTTCTGCTAATATACGGTCGCGTACGTCTAGTCTCGCGTTGAGTGTGGCCAGTGAGGTCAGTCGTATCACACGGAAATAGGCTTTCGTCGAAACTATTGAACGGAAATTCGCGTTCGTTGATGACGTGCTCCGGTAACTTGGGCTCGCTTTCGCTCGAGTATTGAGTTTCTAAATTTCTTCGTGCGTTATCAAAATTTTTTCGCGGTGTTAGACTTAAGCTAGTCGCTTGTCGCGCTGATTCGCTTAATAACCACGATCGGTTCGCTATCGGTTTCGGTACGTTAGAACCTTCCGACATTCACGCAATTACAAATATATTACGGACTTACAGTAATAAGACGGCTCGCATGTTCGCTCACTGGGTCAGTAGGTTGCTGATGCTGCAATCTCTCGCTCGGCGGCTGATAAGGCTGGCGGCCTGATGCTCGTCGTACGGCGATCGTTGCCTGGCGGCGATGCGTCGTCCTTAGAGATGTCGTAGGTCGGCGTTGGTCCTTAGACGCTGGCGATCCTACTCGGGTTTCAGCTGCTTGGCCGTGATTCTCGTACTGCTTGTGTCGTCCGTAAGTGTTGCTTCTGCTTGTGTCCGTCGGCTTTAACTTGTTTGCTGACGTGCCTGTTATTTACTCTTTTGGTTTTTTACAGGTCTTTATTCGGCGAGTTGGCTGGCGATCCTTTGGCACATCCTATCGCTGCCACCAATTTTGTTGTGCCTCCGTGGAAGCACAGCGAATTTTTGGGGATCGTTGGCCAAATTAGAACTAAGCAGTTCAGGATCGGGCAGGGTCGTCTCGCCGTGTCAACAATTTTGTAGTAGTTGTAGAAATAAAGTCATTTATTCGTATACATCGGCTTTAAATCTTCTTGTCTTTCTCGCACTTCAACTCGGCTTATCGTGGTATAGAATTGCTTCGCGTGCCTGATATCGCGGCTGCCATCGCGAGATCAGCTGGGACGCTCTTTTTATTAAAATGATTTCAATTGTCCGTCTCGCGGTTGCTCTTTATTAAATTTTTATGTGCTGTATAATTGTATGAATATAACTGTTTCGGGTGGTTTTGTGACTAAGACTGCCTAGCGCTCGTTCGAGGTGGATAGTTTTATCACCTCCTGTTTGATTAGTTTTTTGGAGAGGATCGCTTAGTGACAGGACCATAGGTGATCGTGTCGCTCGATTTTGGGTGGAAAAACCCCGGATGCAAGCTACGTATATTCTTTGCTTGCATTTCCGGCGTATCGTTCTTCGAGTCTCGCGAACGCGTGGCCTCCGCGCGTGGCTTGCTTTGTCAGCGATTGCGCTCGTAACTTTATACGTCTTCCTCGGCTTCGAGTTATAGTCGGAAGACGTTAAATAATATTTAATAATTAATAATTATGCTAATTTGGTTATAGCCGTTTTGGACTATAACAAGTTGTATGATATGACCCCAACAAAGGGGACTCAGACATTGGACTAAAAATTCTTTTAATAGTTTCCATTCTTATATAAAATAAAAAACTTGATAATAATTTTCTAATATGCAAGATACTTCAGATTTTAATAAATAAATTTTAAGATTATATAAAGACAAGAGAGATGTAAAAAAACTCGTTGTATGCGTAAATCCAGCACGATCCTTTTGCATTCGGATATCTGAATATTTCGGATACAAAGAGATCGTAAATTTACACAATTGCAAATTCTGTTTTTTCTTAATTCTCTTAGATATTCTCTGTCACTGAAGGAAGTCGAATGTGCACCCAAAAATTTACATTTTATAATTTTGTTATTATAATACAGAAAATCGATATACACATTAGATCCTGACTCTTATAGACCCAATTTCTTATTATTTTTTTCATATGTAAGGATATTATTGTCGATAAATATACATAAAGTATTATTGCATATATATTATATTACTATGTTGCTGCAATATTATATTGCAAAATTTCTGTAGGCGGACATTTTATTGTTGCTGCAATATCATAACAACACTGCAGCAATATTTTGCAATGTTTCTGCAATGTTGCAATCTTGCAGAAAAATGTTGCTGCAATGTTGTTACAATCTTGCGGTGCTGTATGGGTGGGGCTGGGTCTCCTTTTCGCTATATTTACCCTTAATTTCTAGATTTGTGCGCAATAGAACTTGTAGACAATCGTTCCGTAGGCAATAATGTCATGTGTGCAATGCAGCTTGTGCGCAATAGTATCGTGTGAGCAAAGATACGTTTATCTTTCAATTTTTCTATTTGTGCGCAAAAGTGTCTGTAGGCAATCGATCTGTAGGCAATAATATCATGTATGCAATGCAGCTTGTGCGCAATAGTATCGTGTGTACAAATGTACGTTTATGCCTAAGTTTTATTATTTGTGCGCAAAAGTGTCTGTAGGCAATCGATCTGTAGGCAATAATATAATATGTGCAATGCAGCTTGTGCGCAATAGTATCGTGTGTACAAACGTACGTTTATGCCTAAATTTTATTATTTGTGCGCAAAAGAACTTGTAGGCAAAAAGTTTTGTGCGCAAACGATTTGTTGGCAAACGGTCTGTTGGCAATCGATGCTGTTGGCAATAAATTTGTAGGCAATTGGGGCCCTCCCAATAAATTCACGTATAACTAAAAATATATTAATATTGTACTAAGAGTTATATTTAAATATTATATATACAATATATGTATGTATATACAGGGTAAGGCATCTAAAACAGGCCACCCGAATAACTCCCACAGTTTTGGAGATAGGAGAAAATGTTTGAAATAAAAGTTGTATGGTATCGAGGGGGAAATCTTGTGGAAGTGAACATTTTTTTTTTAGGTGGAGGCGCTTAGGAGATTTGAAGGTCATCTTCATTTTTTTTAATGGAACCACCCTAACTTTTTTATACAAATCGATTCCCCGCAATATTTTGCACAAAAAATTATAAGGGTAAAATGGCCAAAAAGTGAATAGTTTACGAAATATTTTGTACTTTATTTTGATATTATTTTACATAAACTGTAAAATATTTCGTAAAATATTCATGTTTACATTTGTGTCCTCTCTGATTAAATGTTTATTTACATTCTACGATCCGTATAAGCGATAACACCAGAGAGGACACGATTTTGAATGCTGTTAGATCGCTTCCAAATTCAAATGCCGACCCGGAAAAAATATGTTCTTTACTAATGCGGGGTCTACAATCATGGGCGTCCGCAGAATTTTTTCTAGGGGGGGGGGGGCATATCACTTTCAGATTAATTTTAAAAAATGTATACTTAAATATTTTTACATCTTTTAGTATTAAAGCTTTCTCACCGCGTCAAGATAGATGTAAATCGAAAAAGATTTTTGTTTTTTTTGTGTTTTTTTAAATAATTTAATTTTTTTAATTAAAATTTTTTTTTCCATTTTCCAGGGGAGGGGGGCACGTGCCCGTTTTATCCCTCCCTGCGGACGCCTATGTCTACGATGCAGTCGCAGTGTCTTTCAGTTAGGTTGCAGTCTTAAAATCGCAAAGTCGCGTGTCATGATGCTTGTCTACAATAGCTTGTCGCAAGTTGCTAGGTTGTAACATAATAACCATAGACATAGTATATCTAAACCGAGGGTTTGCCTTTATTTAAGGAGTGGGGGCCGATGCCCACGTAGAAAAGGACATACTCTGTTTCGTGCCCCTTGCGTTCTCTCTCGCTCGCACGTAGCATGACGAAAGAGAGCGCCATAGACATAGTATATCTAGACCGAGTTTTGAGGAGTGGGAGCCGAGGTGCACGTAGAAAAGGACATACTCTGTTTCGTGCCCCTTGCATTCTCTCTCGCTCGCACGTAGCATGACGAAAGAGAGCGCTATGCTATGTGCGAGTGAGAGAGAACGCAAGGGGCACGAAACAGAGTATGTCCTTTTCTACGTGCACATCGGCCCCCACTCCTCAACACTCGGTCTAGATATACTATGTCTATGATAATAACCAATCAGAAAACAGAATGTTCGTGCATGATGCTCTTTTCTGATAGATTCGTCGCAGCTACATATTGTGGTCTTAGGCCGGTATTCATAGTCAGTTCTTATATTTAAGACCGTCTTAAGCACAATTTTAAGATGTCCTAAACCAATCGCAGAGCCGTATTAGCATCTTAAGACATTACTTAAGACGGTCTTGAAATAAGAACTGACTATGAATACCGGCCGTAGTCGTTGGAATAGGAATTTAACCAATTCGAGCGACTACGAATACGATTGTCCTACGACCGGAAACAAGGAATGTTACGACCGTTCTCGCGACTCTGAGACTCGCATTGTAGATCCCGCATAACAGATTTAAAAACAAAAAAACGAAATAAGCTTTCGTCCACAAGTATAAACGCTAGTTGTGTGTTAAAATCAGCTTTAAAAGCAAGAATAGAAACTGTTCTAGACATGGAGATTAATGAAAAACATTTGTCTCTCATGTCGGCGGACAAATTATATTCTACTTGTCCTAAGAAAAAGAGTAGTTTAACACTAATGCTGCTAATAATGATATTGCTAGTACCTCATCGGCTAATGATATGCAATAATAATGTTCCAAATAAAAGGAATAGTATTATTTATTAGCATTATTACTCATATAATATATAGTCCAGTAAAATAGTATCAAAAACACCGAATATCTACAAAACGGATAGACAAGCCAATTTTTTGAGGGTGAGTAGAAGATCATAGGAGATGCCCGAATTCACAAAGTTCCAACAAAATTTCCCTGTGCGTCGGCGGCCATCTTCAAAATAGGGGTAAGTTTGGATATCTCGGCTCCTATTGGTCGAATCTTTTTCCTTTTTTTTAATTTTGTAGGAAAAAATATTTGCTACAACTTTTGTTTGAAAATTTTTTTAATAGCTGTCAAGGAAAGAAAGTTACAACCAAAAAAATGCCGTCAATTTGGGGTTGAACATTTTTATTGACAATTATATTGCCCCCTGTTAGTTTTATCAAAAAAATGTTCAAATAAAACTTGTAGAGGACTCACTTCTCTACAATTTTCGTATATCCGCTTTTGCGGTGACTCAAAAAATACCAGAGATAGAGGGCGCCAAAGTTGATTGTGTCTAGTAAATGCTATTTTTTGTGGGGAAAATACGCGATTTTATTGTGAATTGTCGTACATTAAAACTCTTTTCCGCACCATCACTGAAGTAGAGTTTCAGGCGCATTTTTTTTTTTTAATAGGGGTAGGTTTGGATATCTCGGCTCCTATTGGTCGAATTTTTTTCCTTTTTTTGTGGGGATACCACATAAAAAAAATGCGCCTGAAACTCTACCTCAGTGGTGGTGCGGAAAAGAGTTTTAATGTACGACAATTCACAATAAAAACGAGAATTTTCCCCACGAAAAATAGCATTTACTAGACATAGTCAATTTTGGCGCCCTCTATCTCTGGTATTTTTTGAGTCACCGCAAAAGCGGATATACAAAAATTGTAGAGAATTGAGTCCTCTACAAGTTTTATTTGAACATTTTTGTGATAAAACCAACAGGGAACAATGTAATTGTCAATAAAAATGTTCAACCCCTAATTGACGGCATTTTTTTGGTTGTAACTTTTTTTCCTTGACAGCTATTAAAAAATTTTTCAAACAAAAGTTGTAGCAAATATTTTTTCCTACAAAATTAAAAAAAATTCGACCAATAGGAGTCGAGATATCCAAATTTACCCCTATTTTGAAGATGGCCGCCGACGCACAGGGAAATTTTGTTGGAACTTTGTGAATTCGGGCATCTCCTATGACCTTCTACTCACCCTCAAAAAATTGGCTTGTCTATCCGTTTTGCCATTTTCAGATACTATTTTACTGGACTAATAATAAATAATTTTGTTCACTTTTTAATATGTTTGTAAAATAAATTTTGTCTGTAATAGACATCACATTTGTAAAGGACAAGTGTGTAAAAAATTTCTTGTCACTAATTGACATCACACTTGCAAAAGACAAAAAACTATTCTGTAAATAACAGATATAATAGAGAATATTTCATAATATAATGTAGTATGATACATACTACAGGCGAAGATCCACGTTAAAAATATCTAACGCGCCATTGGCGGTACCTTATGATGGGTGGTGTGGAAAATCACCATTCATTATTGTTTTAAATCTGACACCAACACAAACGTATATATGTGGTTAGTATGCGTTTGTGTCTCGTAATATAATATTGTAAATATCTACATAATAGTATACATAAAAAGTGAAGTTAAATATTAATTATTATTATATACATATTTTTTTAAATATCAATTTCCTTTTGTTGTTTCCACACGAATATTCTTTCTTTTAAGTCATCGATTTGAGGTGCATTTTTCTATGTGGATAAAAACTTTTAATAATTTATATATGTATCTTAAAATCATAAATATATAATATAATATATAATCAAGAGACACGGTAATGTCTCGCGCCAAGTCACGCGAAGCAAAGACCACGCGTAGTAATAGCGAGGCACCCCGGGTATCTATACGCGAGTCGGATAGTTGAGAGTACCTTAGATTACCAGATCTGAATAACGGCTGAACCGATCGAATTCTTGATAAGCTTAATCGATAGCTTGTGTTCGATTTATATAAGGAAAGTGTCTTTATTTTCGCTCTGCATGTTCTATAAAGCAAAGATATTACGAAGCAAAGTCGAAATGTGGAAATTTTCATGTAAGAAACGTCACCATCTCCATCATCATCATCATCATCGTCGTCGTCGTCCCCTTTATCGCTATATATGTATACAACAAATGCATAGAATATAGTGGTATTATGCTACACGTATATATACACGTACACAACAAACATGTAATAATGGCAATGTATTCTTGTACGGTTGGCGTCTTTGACGAAAGATCGCGCTAACGGCGCTTCGACGTTACTGCTTGCATGCATCCATACCTGCTTTTGACAGGTATAGGTTAAGTTTGCAAAATGCCGGGTGCAGTGTTCGTACGCTGTCATTTATAAAAAAGTAAAGATGCAAAATTCTTCGTAATACTTGTGGATAGTTGGATCAGGTATATCTCATTTATATTAGAGAAAACTAAAACATTACAAAATTAATTTATGTATATGTAAAAACAGAACAAAACATAGCAATACATATATTTATAAAAAAAAGATGTGTGTATTCTATAATATGTTTATTATAAGATATGTATGTGTGTATTTTATAGATTCAACTACCCAGAAGTCTCAGGAAGAATTTTGCAGCTTTACTTTCTTATAAATGAAAGAGTGTTATGCTATATAATGTTGCACTCTGGAAAATTTAACGTCAAATACCTGTCAAAAACCAGTATGGATAACTGCGAACAGTAATATAGGCATACGCACACAAGAATCTAGTATATTTGAATGCATTTGTTAAAGGAGTGTCATCATATAGTTATTCATCATGCATCATATGACTACAGATAAGTATAAATAACATTGGTGAAATGCAGTCTGTGTGTAAAGTTAATGCATGTCTTATGAATAATTTATAAATATACATTTATTTTTCAGTGGAAGTAGAAGAATTTTTCAAGCTGTTGATAAGATTTTGACAAAGCCTGTGGCATCATGTTTATTACAAATCAACATATTATAGTTAATTCTTATTTCGATGCGAATGCATTGCTTGCAATAGATGAAGCATGTTCTAGTATTGTTAATGAATATAATAGATTTCTACGTTGTATTTTTCTATCTGTCGGAATGCTATTTGGTATATATATTTGACAGAAGAAATTTATTATTAAAACTGATATTATTGATAATTTTGTTCTTTTTAGTATTGAGACAAGGATTGGATGCAATATGTTGGTTTGCAATAGACGTGTTGCCGCAGACTTTATCAAAATCTTAACAGCTTGAAAAATTTTTCTAGTTCCATTGAAAAATAAATGTATTTATAAATTTATTATAAAAATTTATAAATTATTAAAAAAAATAGATAAATATAGTTATTCGTCATGCATCATATGTAACTAAGAGATAAGTATAAATAACATTGGTGAAATGCAGTCTGTGTAAAGTTAATGCGTGTCCTATGAATAATTTATAAATACACATTTATTTTTCAGTGGAAGTAGAAAAATTTTTCAAGCTGTTGATAAGATTTTGACAAAGCCTGTGGCATCATGTTTATTGCAAATCAACATATTGTAGTTAATTCTTGTTTCGATGCGAATGCATTGCTTGAAATAGATGAAGCCTGTTCTAGTATTGTTAATGAATATAATAGATTTCTACGTTGTATTTTTCTATCTGTCGGAATGCTATTTGGTATATATATTTGACAGAAGAAATTTATTATTAAAACTGATATTATTGATAATTTTGTTCTTTTTAGTATTGAGACAAGGATTGGATGCAATATGTTGGTTTGCAATAGACGTGTTGCCGCAGACTTTATCAAAATCTTAACAGCTTGAAAAATTTTTCTAGTTCCATTGAAAAATAAATGTATTTATAAATTTATTATAAAAATTTATAAATTATTAAAAAAAATAGATAAATATAGTTATTCGTCATGCATCATATGTAACTATAGATAAGTATAAATAACATTGGTGAAATGCAGTCTGTGTAAAGTTAATGCATGTCTTATGAATAATTTATAAATACACATTTATTTTTCAGTGGAAGTAGAAGAATTTTTCAAGCTGTTGATAAGATTTTGACAAAGCCTGTGGCATCATGTTTATTACAAATCAACATATTGTAGTTAATTTTTGTTTCGATGCGAATGCATTACTTGAAATAGATGAAGCATGTTCTAGTATTGTTAATGAATATAATAGATTTGTTACGTTGTATTTTTCTATCTGTCAGAATGCTATTTGGTATATATATTTGACAGAAGAAATTTATTATTAAAACTGATATTATTGATTATTTTGTTCTTTTTAGTATTGAGACAAGGATTGGATGCAATATGTTGGTTTGCAATAGACGTGTTGCCGCAGACTTTATCAAAATCTTAACAGCTTGAAAAATTTTTCTAGTTCCATTGAAAAATAAATGTATTTATAAATTTATTATAAAAATTTATAAATTATTAAAAAAAATAGATAAATATAGTTATTCGTCATGCATCATATGTAACTAAGAGATAAGTATAAATAACATTGGTGAAATGCAGTCTGTGTAAAGTTAATGCGTGTCCTATGAATAATTTATAAATACACATTTATTTTTCAGTGGAAGTAGAAAAATTTTTCAAGCTGTTGATAAGATTTTGACAAAGCCTGTGGCATCATGTTTATTGCAAATCAACATATTGTAGTTAATTCTTGTTTCGATGCGAATGCATTGCTTGAAATAGATGAAGCCTGTTCTAGTATTGTTAATGAATATAATAGATTTGTTACGTTGTATTTTTCTATCTGTCGGAATGCTATTTGGTATATATATTTGACAGAAGAAATTTATTATTAAAACTAATATTGATTATTTTGTTCTTTTTAGTATTAAGACAAGGATTGGTTTACAATAGACATGTTGTCGCAGACTTTGTCAAAATCTGAACAGTTCGAAAAATTTTTCTAGTTTCATTGGAAAATAAATGTATTTATAAATTTATTATAAAAATTTATAAATTATTAAAAAAAAAGTTAGAAATAGAAATAAAATATAAATAGAAATTTATAAGACTTATTTGCACACACAGACTGTGTTTCACCAATATACTTATACCTATAATTGCATATGATGCATGACAAATAGCTATATGACAATCCTTTGACAAATGCATTTGAATACACTGGATTTCTTTTTACATCTTTCGTTTTTGATATATAATCAAGATTCAAGACGGATTAATCAAACAATTTATAGCATAGCACAAGCATATATAATAATATATTTTAATTTTAATGATAATAATTTTTTTAAAAAAAGAATGTACAAATAGATATTGTTCAATAGAAATCAAATAAATAAAAGGGTTGCTTTTTATTAATTTTATCTGACTGCTCGTAAACATGTGTATAGTAGCAAAACATGTACATGACACATTAAAAAAAGAAAAAGAAATGATAACTGCTAAAAAATTACTTTTTTAAAAAAAAGTGAAAAAAAGCGCCAAGTGCACGCGCATAAGCGTCTTTTACTATAAAAGAACTCTTATAGAAAATAGTGTTATTTTAATTCAAAAACACTGTCACATCCAAACTAAAAAACTGTTTCACAAAATAGTTGTTTTAATTTTCGACAAAAATAATGTGATGTATGATAAAAATATTGCGCCAAATAATAAAAATTTATGTTACAAAATTTATTTATTATTATTTCTAATATTAAGAATTGTATCAAATTGCAATGTGATTAAAATAGTGGAACATATTTAAGTGAAAGAAATTTTTTATTAAGAAAACAAATTTCAGTATAAAATAACTTTTTAATTAGAGAAAAACTTGTCGCTGCTAAACTGAACATATGCTAATTAACGTATTATTTACATTTTGAATTTTTGCATTTGAAGAAAATCCGCAAAATAGTATACGCCGTGTTGCTCATGCACTTGGTATACCACGATCCACGGTGCATCGCATTTTACGAAATAATGGGTTGCACCCATTCCATTACCAACGTGTACAGCAACTTCTTGCACGAGACGAAATACAGCGCGTCCACTTCTGCGAAGGTATTTTCATTTTTTTAATTTCAGTTTTTCTTCGATATTCACGGCACTTTTGGCATTTGATAATCATTAATAAAACACGCGCAGGGTTCCTCGCACAGTGTCGGCGAAACGTTTTATTTCCCGACCGTATCTTGTGGACAGATGAATCCACATTCACACCAAATGGCGTCTTTAATTCTCGCAATTTCGTAATCTGGCAAGAGGAGAATCCTCACGCCATCCGTCAGTGCTCATTTCAATATCGCTGGTCGATAAATGTATGGGCAGGAGTAATTGCGAACAGAGTGGTAAATATTTTTGTAAATTAAAATATCTTGTTTCCCGCACTGTCCTCGTAATGTATCTATTGGCGATTTTCAGATCGGCCCATATTTTCTTCCGCCACATCTCAATGGACAGACGTACGCGGAGTTCATTGAGAACAAGTTGCCGGAACTTTTGGGGGACGTTCCTCTTTGCGCGCGAGAAACGCTGATTTTTCAGCACGATGGAGCTCCCGCACATTATTCCCGTCGAGTACGAGAAATTTTAGACGCGCGTTTTCCGGACAAATGGATAGGTCGAGGTGGCCCTATCGTTTGGCCGGCACGGTCGCCAGATTTGAACGTGCTAGACTATTTTCTTTGGGGCTATGTAAAAGCTTCAGTCGAGCACCATCGTGATGATACCGAAGATAAGGTACGCGAAGCTATTTTAGCGGCCTTTAATAGTATTACTCCGGACATGGCGCACCGTGCGACGCGACAAATAACTGGAAGAGTCGAACTCTGCTTACAAGCACGAGGAAGACACTTCGAACAGTTATTGCATTAAATTTTGAGAGTGGATTAGGCCTACTGGGGAAACCACTTAAAAAAAACGCGCCAAGCTATCTACCTCAAGGTGGTGTGGAAACGATAGCGTTTCCTTGCCACGAAATAATTTTATTTCGGGAAAATATAAGTAGAACCATCAAGCAGAGCACAACAATTACAAGTTATAATCGTTACCTCATGTATTGATTAAGATTAAGATATCTTATTTCGATACATGAGGTAAATAAGATATTTTATTTCGATACATGAAACGGGACACGTTTATTATTTTATACTAGCGGAGGCTTTATATTTTTTGATATGCGTATTCGAATATTTTTGTATGAACATTTGTCGCAATCCTGACGAAGGAACCAAAAAAAACGATAGGAATCGATTACATTGTTTTCTATAGTAATTGTAAATAATAAATTAACGAAAGCTTATAAGCGTAAATTCACACGATAGATTCTTTGTTTCTTTTTCATAGATATCTAATTTTCAGCATTCACAATTTTAATTTTTTATTGTGTTTTACCGTAGTTATGAATCCTACCTTGATGAAGGATCGTAAACTCACAATTGATTCTCGATCGTTTCCTTTTGTAAGTATATTATTGCAGCATCAAATTCTCTTATCTTTCTTATCGTTTCTTTTTCCACGAAACGTAAAAAAATAATTAAAAATCATAATAAAATAATAATAATAATAATATATTGTTATTCAATAATTAATTCTTTTTGTAATTGTTAAGCAAGCATTTAATTAGCATTATTTATCTAAATCATTTAATAATTGTTATTAATGGCCGCTTGCTGCTCGCGCGTACCCCGACTCTCGTCGCAGGGCCACCAAACTTTTCGTTGCCGTGCGACACTGCGAAGCTCGCCGCTGGCACGCCTAGAGCGTACGTCCCACGGTCTAGCCGCGCGAAACGCGCGCTCATTCGCCAATCTTTTTTAATTAATATTTCAATAATTATTGCGAAAATTGCAAAATGGTACAGGACTTTTCTGTTCAGTTTACTGTGCTCTATCTGCTCACGAGCGTTGTAAAGGGTGCTTTGGGACACCCTGTATATATATAATACATAGTATGTATGTGTGACATATTTCATACGAAAAGGTTGAAAACAACATTTAACGCATATCAAGAATCGAGAATTGAGAAGCGAGCACCGTCGCACGTCGGCTTCGTTGCCGGCTCGGTAAGAAGGAGGGAGACAGAAAACAGTATATTTGTCCTCTTCTGCTATCCGTAGCTAGTCGGAGCGCCGAGCTCACACGTACGCGGTTCGCGCTTGTGTATGTCAGCCTTTCCACTACGGTTGCGCGTTGCTAGCGTGGGCAATCTGGCTACATTGGTCCGGACATCCACGTTTCTCAGTCATCATCCAACTTCGTGCGTAACGCATTCAGCGTTGATTCCAGCATGAGCATTCTAATTGCAGCACCTGATTCTATCCAAGTGTTCACAATCTCGTGTAGAGAATGATCGATTCAGAGATTAATTGAGCTGTTAGTACGTACGGAACATTTGCCTTTCCTCACACGCGAAATGGTTTCCTCGATTAAAATAAAGAACGCACCGTTGTCGCACCACCGCACTTTTGTTGTGATTGATGAAGACATCGGCGATGATAGTATGGTTGCCGTAGATGTCGATGGTGATAGTATCACCAATTGTTCGAGGACTGCTTACATCACAAACATCAATTTGCGAACGGATGACAAAAGAACGAATAACAGTTGTTGGCTAAAATGTTATTGCTCCCGATTTTGTACGTTGTTCGCAATTTATATAATATTACTGATAATCGTGGCGTTCATAATCTTTTTCACGCGTTCGTCCTTTCACAAGTATAATACAGCGTCGTATAAAACTGCTGTTGTTGCCATTCCCGACATCAGAGTCGATCAGGACACTGTGGTTGCGGGCGACGTACAATCACTTGTACGTTTGAATGTGAACTATAATGAAGATTACGAGGACGAAAACAACAAGACTCCGTCGATTTAGTCTCTGGTTATAGAAATTTCGTGCAAATTTGTCGCTGTTGATGACGACGATGATCGAGAACAAAATCGAACGAGAGATGACGAACGACAATTAAGACCAAACGCCACGACGATCGCACAATGGGACTATCACGGTATTAGTGTTGGTAATGATAATACTGCTCTTGCTGATGTTGTTGATGACGATAATACCGAAACATTGGACGATTGTCTTAATAACGGTAACGACGACAAAGGCGAAAACAATTACCAAGATGTTCTGTCCTGTCGCCGTCTTTTAGTCCAGTATATAAATGATGATGACAAGAGTAACAACGATGTACGTGAAGGCAATGAAAACGACTATTTTCCAGCTACCGCCAACAATGATTCTTCTGCTGACGACGATGATTTTCCTGCCATAGATGACAACGATGATGCTGATGATATGTCAATATAGATGATGATACCAATGATGAGGAGAAAAGTAATGGGAATTATAAAAACAATTACAACGATGACAACTGAATCAACGGGACTTTGCAAACTTATTTGCCGGTCCTCATGATAATTTACGCATTAGCTCGCCATTTTCCCCTACCATATTTTGCGTACGTTGTGCAATCAGACATTTTGACCCGGTCCATTTCTTTCGGAACACACAAAATTCCGTAAGAACGAAAACCGTAAACTTAAGATGTAAAACGTAAAGTCCATGACACACAATTGGCGTAAAAGTCAGAAAGTAAAGTTCAACCAATAGCAAATTCGGAAAGATTCCCTCCCATTTATAAAGGTTTAACCTAAAAGTATCAATGTAGTTTGCTATTCCACCAAACAGTAAGTAAGCTTCTCTTTTATAATTTACTAACAATTTTATATTGAATTGCGGATTTTACATTGATATAAAATCTATTTAGATATATGAATATTAAAATCATTTACAATTTCATAACAAACATGCTATAAAATGCATCATGTTTATGTTTAACTAACCCATACAGAAATTAATGTATATTAAATATTTACTGGATGTTCTCAATGTGCATTAGGGATATCCATGAATATGTAGGAAACATCTATTAGACACGCTTTAAATATTCAAATGTCCGCATAATACGAGATCTTATAAATATCCACAGTATATGTAGGCCAATATTTACAGGATATCCACATCAGTATTCAATGGATATTTATGTAGATATTCAGTGGATATTCATGTAGATATCCATTGCATGTTGGTTAAATTTTGGTCACAAAATGACTAATTAAATGTTTTAAGTTAGGTCTCATAAGACTCGAATATGACGTCGATATGTCTTATTTACGGAACATTATTTTCTGACGTTTGTTTGATGGTAAAACTAAGATCAATTAGTAATAATATATAATAAAAGATATTAATGTAATATACATATATTATAGGTAAATTTATATAATAAAAGGGCCGGTTGTTCCAACTTCTTGGAAAAGTCACACTAACTGATAGGTGGCTATCTTACAGTTAAAGTATACCTATTAGTTTACTTACAGGTTTCATTTGACATGTTGTTCCATGATATAAATACCTATTGGGTAATTACCTCGTAGATAAGTACGAAAAGCAATTCCGGTTTGTATAATGCTAATTTCATGTCATTAAAAAGTAAGGTTACATTAATATCATTTTAATATCTATTGATATGTACATATGTTGATCGATGGAGAATCGGAAAGAAGTATAGAAGAGAGTATAGAAGACAGTATAGAAAGTGTTAAAAAAGTAATGAATTTCATGTATAAAATATATTTTTATGTTTAACGCGTATTCAAATCTTATTTAATTCTTATTATTGTGCTATACATAAAAGCAACATTATTTTATATTTCTTCTTTACTTATCTTTATCTTATCCTTATCTGACATTTTCTATCTATTATTGCAAGAAATGCAAAACTGATTCGTATTGTCATAACTGTTTCGTACAAAATTATAAGATGTAAATATTTGCATAGATACGTGGAATGTTTCTATCCTTATCTGGATGTTTCTAGAAGAGAAAATAACAGTCTAATCTGACGAATAGAATAATAAAAGATTATTTTTTTACAATTTAATCCGTAAAAAAGAGTAAGTTGATATTTATTCATATATATTGTGTATTATGGAAAATATTTAAATAATCTAATAATTCACATTTCTCTGCAGTTATACTAAAAATGGAAGAGATGAAAGAAGGTAGAAGCGTTAATTTTACGGCTAATGAAATTTTTACTTTAATAGAAATCGTAAAAAAATATAAACACATTATTGAATGTAAAAAAACTGATAGTACTACATGGCGAGAAAAAGATGCGTGTTGGTCTAAAATAACAGATGAATAGAATTCTCGTTGTGGAGAGACTTATCGAAAGAGAAAAAGCGTGAAAACAATTTGATATGAAAAAGAATTTAAAGAAAAAATTAGCAAAGAACAAAATAGAAACATTTAAAACTGGCGGAGGAACTGCAAAAATACAGCCACTTACTTCTGCGGAAGAAATTCTCTTATCTTTTTTACCTTCAACAATACAAGGATTGTCTTCTGTTTTCGATTCTGATAGAATATTAGGTATTAATTTATAAAATAATTTTTTTAGAATTTTTCTTATTTTTTAACGGGTGGTGCGGTCACCTTAGAACATCCTGTATATTTTATATTAACATGTTTCAGATGTACAAAAAGTCTGCGAAACTTCTGTAGTGGAGATAATTGAACAAGACAATATAGATGAATCTCAAAGTCTAGATATTGATCAATATGAGTGGTTATATGAAACATTTAATAATGATGAAGTTAATAAAAAAGTAAGATAACATTTCAAATATGTAGACATTTTTCTAAATTACTAATTTATTTATACATTTATAGACTACAATCTATTTTAATGACGTAAAAAATAATGCAAAATACATAAATAAAAAGCGATCTTCAGAAGAAATTCCAAACGCATTAAGTGCACATTTAAAGAAAGTAAAAACATGTGACATTAATGATAATAATGTAAGATAACATCTATTAATTTTATAACGAAAAAACATTTAATTTTTAATTATATTTTAACTTTTTTTTAAATTTACAGGCAAAAAATATACTTGATTTAAAAGATGTAAATAATTGCGCTTCGGAAATAATCTCTAATTCAGAAAATTGTACAAAACACACAAAAGGCGTTGATATTCTGAGAAAAAGAGTCAGCAAAGAACTTAAAACAGAAAATGTATCGAAATCGTTTGTAAAAAATGATATTGTCAACTTAGCAAACGCAAAAGAAGAATTAGTGCAATTACAAAAAATGGCGTTGGAAGTAGATATACAAACAAAAGAAGAAAATAATAATACGCAAAAGGAGATTTTACAAACAGAACTAGAAATATCCAAAGAGAAATTAAAACTCATAAAATTAGAAGTACAACTTAAAGAATTGGAAATGGAGATTAAAAAACAACAACTTACAAGACTGCTATAACCAACTGAGTAAAGTTTTTTATTTTTTACAATATATGTTATTCTTCAAAGACTGATGCATATCTAATCCAAAGTTATAAAAAGTTATAAAAAGTTAGTTTAAATATGAGAAAAAGATTATATTACAAAGTTGTAAAAAGTTAATTTCTAAGAAAAACGTTTATTAAAAAACAGTTATTTTATTTTAACACATTTCAAACATTTATGTATTTGTTATTTTTTTCATGTGTTATGTATTATGCAGTACAAATATATGTTATGAAAGTTTAAATAAATACATACAATTGTTATTATACATTATTTTTCTTTATTTTAATATATATATAATAATAATTAATAATAATTAATAATACTAATTAATAATAATTAATAATAATAATTAATAATAATTATTAATAATTATACACAATTTCTTACCTTACTAAATTATAAAATAAAATAACAACATAAAAATATTGCAATTGTACGTCACGGCTGTAATCTGAAAAAATAGGTATGAATATTAAATATTAAGAAAGGATTTTTCATTAAACGAAATTTTAGAAATATTACAAACCTTCTAAAATATGTATCGATTAATACTCTTCTTGCAGTATCAGCTCGAACATTATTTAATGTCGCTGTTTTATTTTCTAATTCTTCAATTAATTGTTCTATGTCCAAATTAACTGGTGGATCGGGATTATTCATTTGGCGAGCAATATTGTGTAATACTGCTGTTGCGATTACAATAGCTTGAACAGTGGCAACCCTGCCGAAAATGGTCGACTAAAACGGATTTAAAAAAATGTAATCCGAATCGATCGGGATTTCTGCACCGAAAATGCGGTATTAAAACCGATTGAAAATAGTCAAATCGAATTTAGTACGCTTAAGGCGAGGTTAATGTTGGATGATATATCTCCACCTCAATGCGAAATTATACGATTTCATAAAGTTATAATTAAACCTGTTTTAATGCAATTGAATTGGAATTTATCATAGTCAATTCATAGGTAAAAATAATCCCTTTTAATAAAAAATTTTATCATTTTGCAGATGGAAAGTAAATTGATTTTATGTAGTGTGAAGTCGGATTTGCTGTTATCATGAGTCACAATCAATTATTAAATCGGTGTTTCTGCAATTGAAACTCAGTTGTGAAAAACAAATATACATTCTCCGCAGAGGGTCCGCTTTATATCCCCCCTTGACCGCTTTCTACTTCCAGGTTGGCTCGCTCGACCTTCGCCGCGTAGTGGCGCTGCCCGGAACTACGCGCGGACGCGCGAGTGCGTGGGCCGCCAAGTTGCAGGTCGCACTATTGTATCGCGGATTGTGCTTAATGTGACGATCTACGGCAGCCACAATATCCATTCGATTATTCGTGTTTATTTGGATTGACAACAATATGGATTAGAATGTAATGATTTTAGATTGGAAATAATCCGCGAAAGCGATATTAAAACCGATTATAGTTCGTTCGGAATTAAAATCGATTACTTTTTAATCCGGGCGCGGATTGAACCGATTAAAACCGATTAAAACCGATTAAAACCGATTATGTTTTAATCGGTTTTAATCGACCATTTTCGGCAGGGTATCCATTCGATTATTCGTGTTTATTTGGATTGACAACAATATGGATTAGAATGTAATGATTTTAGATTGGAAATAATCAGCGAAAGCGATATTAAAACCGATTATAGTTTGTTCGGAATTAAAATCGATTACTTTTTAATCCGGGCGCGGATTAAACCGATTAAAACGGATTATGTTTTAATCGGTTTTAATCGACCATTTTCGGCAGGGTTCTCTCTATCAATCTAGCTCACTCGTATAATTACGTAATTTACGCTATAAAGCAAAAACTTCACGAGATTAGACTGGCAGGATACGAGAACACTATCGTCTGGATCCCGGCTCACACAGGAATACTGGGGAACGAAACAGCTGACCACTTGGCGAAAAGAGCCATCTCCAAAGGCCAATTATCTCCGAAGCATCTTCCTCACTCCGACTTCTATTCGATTCCCCGGAAGAGATACATCGATGACTCCAGCAAAATCCTTAAAACTCAAGGCAATTACAAGGGAACAAAATACTTCAGTTAGTTTGAAGAGATAACTCTCAAACCATGGTTTCACAGACTTAAACTCAACAGAGAAAGCATAGTTACCTGCTGTAGGCTTAGAAGCGACCATTACGCCCTCAATTACAGCTTACATCGCTGCAATTTGGTTACAGATCCTTCCTGCACATGTGGTTTTCCCAAGCAAGACGCGGACCACATTTTCTGGAGTTGCCCCCATTACCACACACAGAGAACATCTCTCATATCTCGTCTAATCAAGCTCGAGGAAACTCCACCATTTAAGATTCAAGACATCCTCAAAAGACCTTCCTCCGGGGTCATCCATGCCTTACATTCTTTCCTTAAATCTTCTAACCTTAGTATATGACTTAATTCTTCCAATCTTACATTAACCAGTTGTTGGCCGGAATGTCCTAATCGATACTTCAGATCAGAAGTGGCCATAAAAAAGAAAAAAGAAGAAGAAGCCTTCCGTTGCGGCCTTGGTCGAGTACGGACGTGTTTTGACGCGTTGCACGTGTGTCCTTTTTGTTTAGACCTTATTTTTTGGACTTTCTCCTCTTCTAAGAGGATTTTTGTTTTTATTTTTGTTAACGCCTTTGTATTACCACTTAACGCCACTTTCCTATACATTATACGCTAGGTTCTGGCCGTATTGACCCTCGACCGAGGGCAGGTGCCATTTAAGAAAGAAGAAGAAGCGTATAGCTTTCAGGGATCACCTAAAACCCGGCCGTGGCGTCTCTTAGACTTCTCTCTG